>PITA01008967.1:0-31836 GCA_004023965.1 Spilogale gracilis
TCATAATAACTACTGATCAAAATATAGATATGCTGTTGGTTGTTTCTCTGGAAAACCTTAATACAGATTTGAAGGGAAAAATAAAACTGATCAAGAAGTTAAGTAAGGCGGCGCCTGGGTGGCTCAGTTGGTTAAGCCACTGCCTTCGGCTCAGGTCATGATCCCGGAGACCCGGGATCGAGCCCCACATCGGGCTTCCAGCTCGGCGGGAAGCCTGCTTCTCCCTCTCTCAATCCCCCTGCTCGTGTTCCCTCTCTAGCTGTGTTTCTCTCTGTCAAATAAATAAAATCTTTAAAAAAAAAAAAAAAAAAGTTAAGTAAATTGTTCAAGGTCAAATACATAATTAACATTAGAACAAAACTGGAACCCAGATCTCTTAGCTTCTAGTCCAGCAGATAGACATTGTTGTTGAGAAATTCTAATTTAGGTTTATTGAAACCTCTTTCCCCAACCGTGTCACTCTTCTTGAATAACTAAAAAGGAAAAAAAAAAGATTTCTCACTGTATGACAGGTTCTCAGATTCTCAGAATTCACAGGGCCTTAATAATCTAATGATGAACTTGGTAATTATATAAGAAATATAAGCATTCTACCTTGTTAACTCCTTCTGCCTCATTCTTCTCGCAGTTAAAACATAAGATTATTCTCATACACATGAGTTATTTTGGGCTGCAGTACAGTCAATATGCTAATAGAACTCATCTCTTCATCTCTTTTAATACATTTTCAGCTTACTCTGACAGTATTAGTGCCCCACTCTGTCCAGAGTAAAGTCTGAGGAATAAATCAAAGGGAAAAGAAAGAAGCATGCCCTGGACACAGAAGAATGAACATTACTACAAATACCTATTAAAAATGTCCTGTTATTATTCTGTTGAAGAGAGCCCCTAAAAGAAAAAAACCAGAATCCTTTGTTCCAGTGAAAAATTGTGATTTTTGATTAAAAAAAAAAAGTTATTTAACTACCTACCTGTCTTTTAAAATCAGGGGGGAAAAAAGGTCCAAAAAAGTACTGAACAAAGAAACAAGTTTTCATCCAGTTTTCAGGCCAAAACCTATTTAGAAATTCTCCTTATGAAGAAAACTGTTTAACAGTGTAGCCATCTTTAGCAGACTCTATTTAAAATTTCAACATAATCTACTGGAATACTGACAATGAAAAGAAAAGAGAAAAAGAAATGTGCTGGCTGATTTATTTATTATTTATAATAATCTGACAGCTGTAAAAATTTTTAAATTAAAAGAAGGAAGAATTTAAAGTATCAAATCTTTAGTTGATTTACCCCAAACAATAAAATTTAAAACCTTTGATCTCAAGTCTTTTTTTCCTCCCATTGTCTTCATCATTCTCAGAGGTACATATATCACCAACATCAGTAACATTTCTCACCTTACAAAATCACTTGAAACAGAAAGGGAAATACATCAAAATATTCAGAGGGTGGGAAGGTGATCAATGTGGGGTGGGAGAGGCAATATAGTTAAGATTTTAAGACTTGGATAAAATTTGCTATTTCAAATTTTTTATAAATGCAGTCACAAAAATTCCTTACCTACTGCAATTATTTTTATTTTCCTGTCTACTGCTTAAACAGCTAATTGACCAACTGGCTAACAACTGTTGAACTTAAAATTTTCTACCCAGCCAAAAACATTATTATTAATTAATATTTTGAACTTCCTAATTAATGATTTTTGCATAAAATAAACAGAAGTAAGTTTAGTTTCATAAGGTCTCTGCGATCTGAGTAAGGCAATTTCTTATTTCCTTTACAATTATTAAATGTTCAATTTAATAAATTATACTCCTTGCTCCAAGGCTTCTCAGGACAAAATTGAATTAAATACCTTATTTTTTACTTAAACATATAACATGTATGAGTCATATCTAACATAAACTATAATCTTATAGGATTATTATAGAGCTGTGCTGTCCATTATCGTAGCCACTAGACAAATAAAATCTAAATTAATTAAAATTAAATTAAATTAAAAATTCAGCCCCTCACCTGGGCAGCACCAGTACTTACTACCTAACTTGCTAACAGCACATCCTGCCCATGTTTTATGCTGTGGACATGCCACCTCCAGCCAAGCCTTGGTTTCAGGTCTCCTCCCAAAGTAGACCTGGGCAAACCTTGCACACATCACAGTCCACATGGACTTCCATAAATCCACTGCCTCAAATTGTCCTTGCAGCAGCAGGTCCCCATACTCAGCAAACTGGTGCAATCCTTGCTGACACTGGGGAATTCACTGCCACATTGTCCTGCAGATCTGCCCCTTCCACAGGCCCTTGGCTGGAACCCATTCCAAGTGGTGTCATAAACTTGGCAGTGGGCAAGCAGCCCTCATACCAGCCAGCACCATTCCAAAGTGACTCCTGCCCCATGGGCAGGGGGAATATAATCACAGTCTAACTGAGGCCCCAGCAGCGGACTGGGGGCAGACATGTAGTCTGACTGCAGGCCCTGCCCAACCCAACAAAAGCTTCTCAGGGGATAACACAAGGAAAGGGCCCTGACTCAACTTTATCCCAGGGAGGACCTAGACTTGCCCACCAACGACACAAGGACCGAACCCTATGACAAAAGGCAAGGAGAGCCATGGTAGACAATTGGTCTGAAGGGAAAAGCAATTGAACCACAACAGCAGGGTACACACAACACACATAGGAAACAACCCTGAAGCGTCAGGTCCTGGTGAAAAGGGGACGCTGCACAGAAGAGCACTACAAGATCCCATCTACCTAAGCTCACTACTTTCAAGGTTACAGGATACAAAATCAATATACAGAAATCTGTTGCGTTCCTATACACTAATAATGGAGCAGCAGAAAGAAAAAATAAGAAAACAATCCCATTTACAATTGAACCAAAAATAATAAAACACACAGGAATAAGCCTGGCCAAGGAGGTAAAATACCTGTACTCTAATAACTTAAAATCTTCATAAAAAACACTGAAGATGACACAAGCAAATGGAAAAATATTCCATGCTCATGGATTAGAAGCACAAGTATATTAAAATGTCTATATTCCCCAAAGCAACCTACATATTTAATGCAATGCCTATCAAAATACCAACAGTATTTTCCCAGAACTAGAACAAATAATCCTAAAATTCATATGGAAGCACTAAAGTCCTGAATAGCCAAAGCAATCTTGAAAAACAAAAACAAAACTATAAGTATGACAATCCCAAATTTCAAGATATATTACAAAGCTATACTAACGGCACAAAAATAGACACATACATCAGTGGAACAGAATAGAGAGTCCAGAAATAAATCCACAGTTATATGGTCAATCAATCTTAGACAAAGGAGGCAAGGATATGCAAAAGGAAAAAGACAGTGCCTTCAGGAAATGATCCTGGGAATACTGGACAGCTACATGCAAAAGAATAAAAGTCAGACACTTTCTTACTACATGAAAACTCAAAATGGTTTAAGGACCTAGTTGTGAAACTTAAAACCATTAAAATCCTGTAGGATGCACAGGCAGCAATTTCTCTGACATTGACCAGAGCAACATTTTTCTAGCTATGACTTCTGAGGCAAGGGAAATAAAAGTAAAAGTAAAGTATTGGAACTACATCAAAATAAAAAGCTTCTGTACAGCAATGGAAACAATCAGCAAAAGTAAAAGACAACTTACTAAAAGGTTAGTATCCAAAATATATAAAGAACTTCTAGAACTCAACAACAAAAAATGAAATGATGCAATTTAAAAATGGGCAGAAGACATGAATAGACATTTTTCCAAAGAAGACATATGAATGGCCAACAGACACATGAAAAGATGGTCAACATCACTATATCATAGGGAAATGAATATCGAAACCACAATGTACTTCACTTCATCAGAATGGCTAAAATCAATAATACAAGAAACAACAAGTACTGTAGAGGATGTGGATAAAAAGGGACCCTTGTGCACTGTTAGTGGGAATGCGAATTGGTACAGTCACTGTTGAAAACAGTATGAAGGTTCCTCAAAAAATCAAAACTAGAACTACTCTATGGTCGAGTAATTCTACTATGGGGTATTTACCCAAAGAATATGAAGAGACTAATTCAAAAAGATACATACACCACTATGTTTATGGTAGCATTACTTACAATAGCCAAGTTATAGAAGCAACCTAAGTGTCTATCAATAGAACCTAAGCATCTATCAATAGAAGAACAGAATTGTGTGTGTGTGTGTGTATACACACACATGGATATATATACATATACAGTGGAAGAATTTACCCACTGATATCCATTGTGGCCATGTATATATGAGTATATGCACATGGATTATACACACACACACACACACACACACACACACACAATGAAGTATTACTCAGCCATAACAAAGAATGAAATCTTGCCATTTGCAGCAACATGAATGGATCTATAGAGTATAATGCTAAGCAAAGTACATCAGTCAGGGAAAGAGAAATACCATATGATTTCACTCATGTGGAATTTAAAAAACAACACAAATGAACAAGGAAAAAAGGGACAAGCCTGGAAATAAATTCTTAGCTACCAAGAATAAACAGACAGTTACCAGAAGGAAGTGGAGATGGGGATGGGGAAGATAGATGAAGG
This sequence comes from Spilogale gracilis, assembly GCA_004023965.1. Lineage (NCBI taxonomy): Eukaryota > Metazoa > Chordata > Mammalia > Carnivora > Mephitidae > Spilogale > Spilogale gracilis. The sequence continues at coordinate 4,608 of PITA01008967.1, forward strand.
AGTTTAAGAGTGCAATGATGAGTAGTGAGTAATATATAGGATTGCTGAATCACTAGTACCTTGGAACTAACACTGTATGTTAACTATATTGGAATTAAAACAAAAATAAAACAAAAAACAATAAATAGCCTTTTAAGTTCCCAACTCAATATTGACAAGTCCTGTACATTTCTAGGAATGTTACCTAATTTGGGAAAACCTTTCTGAAATTTCTTGCATACAGTTAATAAACCACTGGCTATACACCTGAAACTAATGTAACACTGTTTCAGTTATACTTCAATAAAAATGTAATGAAACCAAAAACAAAATTCAGCCCCTCAGTCACACTAGCCTCATTTAAGTTCTCAAGAGCCACAGTAGCTAGTTGGTGTTATAATGGACAGTCACAAAGACAGAACATCTTCTTCGTTAAAGAAAGTTCTACTAGATAGTGACAGGGCAAAGGCCTGAAAATCATCACTGAGTCTGATATTCCCATCGAGGATAAACATGAAAAATTTATATGCTCAACTTCATCACTCCTGGATAGTTGATGCATACATTATTCATGAATTACACTATGAATAAGAATGGCAGGTTTGACCTTCACAGCCAAGTAAGTGGTAAACAAAATGCCTGTAAATTAGGTCTGGTTACAGGTTCATGTAGCAGGTTTTTGCTATATAGATAAACATAATCAACATTAATATTATAGATTATGGTATTATAGTTTAGTAGTACAGGTATGGGACTAAAACTGAGTTGATAAACTGAAAATACTGCACTTACACTGACCAGACAGCTCTGAATAGGCCCTTTGGCATTAGGGTATGATGAAAAGAAAGTAGTTCATTAATGCAACTATGCAAATAGGGATTCTACCATTTTCTGGCTGAGAAACATTAAATGCACTGGAGTCTGGATTACTCATTAGCAAAACCTAGACAACAGTATATGTCTCACAAAAGACTGTAACAAGGATTAAATAATTTAAAATATGTAAATCATTTAGCAGAGTCTTTAGGCAAGTTAAGAATTCAATAAACATTCCTAACCTGAAAAAGACTAAATTGGATATGAATTCAAATCAGAAGACAAATGCAACTTAAAGTAAAATAACAACATCAATTACCTTAGTTTATTCAATCTTTAGATATATATAGTTATACTCACATTTGAATAAACTGCTATGCCACTAATAAACACTTTATGGGCTGGGTAATAACATAAAAGCACCAAGAGACACTTCGTCTGACGAATCTACTGGTACAGGAGTCTTCTTTACTTCAGTTGGTCACAAGTACTACAAAGCTCCTACTTCCCTCCAACTGAGGCCCCAAGGGTGCCCTTAAAACTTATTCCCAATGGCTGCATCCAGTTACAGAAGAAATCTATGGGGACAATTCCATATAACTGAGTACACACATAGAAGCCTAATATTTAAAAGCTTGGGACTTTGCTTTAAAAAAAAATTCCAGCAGGATGATAAAGCTTGGGGGAATCTATGTGGGTTGGTAACAGTCGAAGCTGATCAGTACACAAGGGTTTACTATGTTACTTTTTTCTGTTACATACATGTTTGAAAGGATCTATATTAAATGTTTAAAACATTTATGGAAGAATGATGTAAGTAGAAATTTTTAAACAGTCTTGACTTTTCAGTAAATGGCAGCTGGTCTTGCTTACAAATGCCAATTGCTACTGCTTTTCCTTCCATTTCCCCCAAAAATGTATAAGAAACTTTTTTTTGACTAACATAAACAGTGGCCACAGAAATTAGCTTTAGAATTATAAAATTGAGAATTGTTTGGGACACCTGGTGGGCTCAGCCAGTTCAGCGTCTGCCTTTGGTTCAAGTCATGATCTCAGTCAGGGTCCTCGGATACAGCCCCGTATCAGGCTCCCTGCTTAGTGGGGAGTCTCCTAGTCCCTCTCCTTCTGTCCCTCACCCCTGTGATCTCTCTCTCAAATAAATAAATATCTTTTTAAAAAAGGAAGAAAAAGCTTGGGAACTGTTTAATTCAGAGAAAAATCAAGTACTTTGATAAAGTTCCAAATCCATTCATCTATAAACCATAAGCTTCTACCTATTAATGTTTGCAAATATTCATAATTCTCATAATTTTATAAAGCAAAAAGGACAGAAAGTTATAAAATCTCAAATCTCTGAGTTATAAAATCTCAAAGATGTCAGTTTCTTTCTTTTTTTTTTAAAGATTTTACTTATTTGACAGAGAGAAACACAGCCAGAGAGGGAACACAAGCAGGGGGAGTGAGAGAGGGAGAAGCAGGCTTCCCGCTGAGCAGGCAGCCCGATGCAGGGCTCGATCCTGGGTCTCCGGGATCATGACCTGAGCCGAAGGCAGTCGCTTAACCAACTGAGCCACCCAGGTGCTCCAAAGATGTCAGTTTCAACAGACAGGTAAGGTCAATTCTTGAAACGAAATTGAGCAGTTAGCATTTTGACATAAACTTACCCAAAAAAGGTTCTCAGAGGAAAACAGTTTAATGCCTTACTGTTTAATGGTTTTTTTTTTAATGCTTTTCCTCTTCAAAAAATAGAAGAGATAAAGTAATGCAACTTACCCAAGTAAGTTCCTATGTGCTTTTGTTATTCTTCCTCTTTACCAGTCTCAGAGCCAGGGTAAAAATGGCAGTGTCAGCAAGTGGGGTCTCAGGGAGGTCCAGGAATCAAAGTCGCCCTGCTCGCCTTGAAGTAGAGGCTGCACACTGGCAGTGTGGCTCACAGGAGGACTTGTTTTGGATCCAGGGAGTTTTTTGGAAATTCTTTTTTGTTGCTAACATTTAAAAATCCTAGTATTTCAGGCGCCTGGGTGGCTCAGTGGGTTAAAGCCTCTGCCTTCAGCTCAGGTCATGATCTGAGGGTCCTGGGATGGATGTCCACATCCGGGCTCTGTGCTCAGCAGGGAGCCTGCTTCCTCCTCTCTCTCTGCCTGCCTTTCTGCCTACTTGAGATCTCTCTCTGTGTCAAATAAATAAATAAGATCTTTTTAAAAAAATCCTAGTCTTTCATTAAAAAAAATCCTTGAAGAAGTACCTGGGTGGCTTGGTCAACCATCTGCCTGCAGCTCAGAGCCAGACCGCAGGGTCCTGGGATCAAGCCCAACAGGGTCCCTGCTTGATGGGGAGCCTGCTTCTGCCTCTGCTGATCCCTGTTTGTACTTGCCCTTTCTTAATGTCTAATTAATTAATCTTTTTAAAAAATCCTTTAAAAATGGAAAAATCTGGCAATAGTGGATGGGTCCTCTGGCATGACAATAATTGGCTAGACCCAAGTAGCAGCTATCCCGAGATAAGAGGTAAGTTCTACTTTGTAATCAGCCTGCCATGCTGGTATGTGTTACCTACCTGGCCCCTGCAAGTTAGTTTCAGGAAGAGCAGAGGTGTGGTTCTGAAGAGAATCTATAGTAAAAAGTTAACTAATACATGTGCTTATTTCACAGCATGTGTATGCCACTCATCTAATTCTTATGGCTTAAGGATCTATCACTTAATGTTGTAATAGGTGATAAGAGTTGCTAAATGGGAGTCTGTTTAGATGTGTTAGGACTCCAGCTCTGCTTCGAAAGAAAACTATATGAACTTCTCCAGACCTATTTAGTTAGAAGCCTCTGTACCCTGGAGAAGCAAGATGAATTGAGAAATAGGCCCAGCTGATTTCACACCAAAAGAAAATGGTGAAAGAAGGCATTTCAGTCCACAGGAAAGCAGGAGGAGAACAGAATGGAAGGTTAGAATTGGAATGGTATCCCTCAGTTCCTGGTGAGTAAGTAGGATGTAAACGATTCCTGCAAGCATGGGTCTCTTCATTCTATAGATGAAGAAAATAAATCCTCGGCAGACTTATCAAAGGACACCCATGCAAAATATCTTAGATTCAGAAATTCTTAGTTCTTATTGTGTTATAAGTTTCAGGTAAACATTTTTCCCTTAACTGGCAGTTACCTAATTCTGTCATTACCTTACCCATCTGTCCCTATAAAAACTTAATGAAATCTATATCCAGGAGTACAAGTCTGAGTTATTAAACATTTATTTTCAACTTCACATACATATTCAGTTTCATGTTCTGCAAATTAATTTAATCCAGCAAAAGAAAAAAAAAAAAACAAGAAGTCAGAAAAATATAAAATGTCATTGCTTTCATTTGTTCACCAAATTCCTTCTGGAATAGCCAGTCTGATTACATCCTGAGAATGATAATGAACAGTCACTTGACCTGAATTTTAAACTTTCAAAGATTTTCATGAAAAGATTAGGTAACTGCCAGTTAAAGGGAAGAAAAAAAATTTTAAGTTGAAATTTAAATTTAGAAAGGATGCTCTGATACAGTTTTTAAATAAGGTAACTAAAATATAAATTAATAAGGAAGTGGCATATTCACCGAGAGTATTTATCCTACCACATCATAAATATTTAATGAGTAGCAAAATAAAGTTCATGTTTTCATCTAACAGATATTATGCAGACCAAGCAGCTGACAATCTAAATTAGATACTTGAAGAGAAGTATCGATTAAATGCTAGCAGCTCAGAAGAGAGTCACCAGCAGAGTGAAGAATCTGAAAAACACAACATATGAAGAATGAATGAATAAATTACGGTAAGACAAAAAATGTTTGGAAAAGCGAGGTGAGGCATTATGGCAATCTTCATAGAAGGGCCTTGCAAAAACAGTTTTAGTTAAGTTGCTGAAATGGGAGGCAGCACTGTGTGGTGGGAAGCACAGTAAACTACAGTTAAGACCCTGCAGTATGAGTTTGAACCTTGCCACCAACAGCTGTGTTTCAGATCTTAGATGAATCACTTCACCTCTATGGGTCTCAGTTCTCTCTTCTATTAAGTGGACAATAATGGTATAAGTATCCTCCAGCTTTAGAATTCTATGGTTCATTGATCTGAAAAGTTATCGCATACAAAAGCTCTTAGAAAAAGTTTAGATTCTTGAAAGTGTGATGTTATCACTACTACTGTGGACAGCATGGCTTCATTTCCATTAAGGTTCAGGTATTTTCTCTCTCAGTCCAGTACTTCTTCCTATAACTTAGTTGTATTTCTTGCTACAGTTTCTCCTGGACCCAAGCTTACTTAAGACTAGCTAAGTAGCTTTCATTCTCTGCTTCCATTTAAACTGAGCAGACTATTACTTCATGTTCCTCCTTGTACTATGCAGTCACAGCTTTTTCCCTTTAGACTTAAAATACCAAGCCTCCTATTCTTATCCTCTTCAGCTATTACAGTCCCAAATTCCATGAACACTTCTAAACAGTATATGGTTGTTCTTGCACATATACCGCAAGTATCAGATAAAGATGATGTACACAAATGAAGCAGCCCAACAGGGTGCCACAGGTGATACAGTAACCAACTCAAACTCCCCAATACCACGCTCATCTCCTTCCTCTTGGGAGGCGGACCACCCCGTCTTACATTCTCGGACCCTTCCTTATTGACTAGCTTTTCTGTCACCTCTACATTCTAATTATCCATCTTTGCTGGATCATTTTTATCAGCATTTCCATAGGTTGAGTATTACTTAACTTAAAAATAAACAAGAATGCCTCCCTTTCCTTGCCTCTCTAGCTGCACGCTCTCCCACCTGAGCAGAGCCAAGCTTCCAGCCTCATTTTGTGACCTGTCTCACCGTCACCACTCCAGCATACTGACTTTTTTTTTAAAGATTTTATTTATTTATTTAAGAGAGAACACAGCTAGAAAGGGAACACAAGCAGAGGCAGTGAGAGAGGGAGAAGCAGGCTTCCCGCCGAGCAGGGAGCCTGATGCGGGGCTCGATCTATAAACTGCATAGAATTTATACTTTAAATAACATACAGTTAAATTTTCAGTTAGCTATAATAAAGTTATATATAAAAAGTTGGCAGATAATCCAGATATCTTATTCATTTCCACTACTTGCTATTTAGGACCACCAGTAAAGATTACCAACGATCAGAGATGTTTGACTACTTAGATCATTGCAAGTGTTCTTTTTTTTTTTTTTAAGATTTTTATTTATTTCACAGAGAGAAACACAGCTAGAGAGGGAACACAAGCAGGGGGAATGAGAGAGGGAGAAGCAGGCCTCCCGCCGAGCAGGGAGCCCAATGTGGGTGGGACTCGATCCCAGGTCTCCGGGATCATGACCCAAGCTGAAGGCAGTTGTTTAACCAACTGAGCCACCCAGGTGCCCCACTGCAAGTGTTCTTGATAAAAGCTCTAATTATTGCAATATTTTACTTAAAAACAAGGAGAAACATGTTTAACATAATCTTTTAGAATATGTATTTTTCTATATAATTCCCTCAACAGTGTTCATTTTACCTGAAGTGAGCCCATGAAAATTCCCTACCTACATGCCAGCCTCTTAGTAAGTGTATATTTGTCCTTCAAAATGAGCTTAGATTTATTCTCCTGAGAAGCATCCTCATACAATCTTTGTTCCATCCCCTCATTTTCAATCAGTATGCATTCTGCACCTTGACTATACTTCTACAGTAACATCCATCACCCTACAATAAAATTTATGTATGTTCTGCTATTAGGCAATGTATTTCTTGAATACAAGACAATGTCTTATTCACTTCTGCACTCCAAGGGCTGCTCTCTGTGTCTAGTACATTAACCACTGAGTGGATATTTACTGAAATGGACTCTAATGTGTCTGGCTTAAGAAACAAAGTTTAGTTCTATGAAAATGTTATTCCAATTGGAAATTATTTCTGGAAACTAGTTTTTCCTATAGAACTTTTATCCCTGAGAAAAAGGCAAAATAAAAAATTCTCCTAGATATGACACACATACTTGCAAATGATTTAGTGGAGAGAACTAAGCATCAGTTATCACAAACAGCTTAAATTCTACTTCTCTGTGATACTATACAGCACTGTGAAAATCATCAAAAATTATTCACCTCAACACATCTATCTGTATATAGCAGGAGTCATATTTAAGATGAGACCATAGAAATTAAAGTGTAAATGATGAAAAACAAAGATGCCCTATGAATCCAAGTGATGATAATCTTAAATACAAGTATGAAACTTAAAATATTCCTGTGAGGTCCCTGCTGATCAGATTAACTTTTCATTAAAAAAAGTCTCAGGAAAAATGACAAATCAATAGTTTCTACATGTGCAACACACCCTACTTAAAATTTTATGATACATACACAAATATGAAAAGATACATACATATAGATACATGATATATGTGTATATGTGTATATATATATATCACAGAAATTAGGATTTAGTAATATGCCTTCACTTAAGTGCTTCCTCTTTACTAAAACAAATAAGCAGCTTGTAAAATTATTGGTAGTTTGATCATAGCTTTGGTTACACAATGGGGTATGACAACTGTAACAAGAATAGCTACTGGGTCAAAAAGGGAATTATTTTAATAATCATATTAAACTCACTTTTTAAAAATATATTCATAATAATCATATAGAAATCAGTTTGAATAGAATCTCATTTTCAGAAGATTAAGGGGACGAATTGCTCATTAGATTTCTTTTTTTAAACACAGTTCAAGACAGGCATGCAATGCAACAGAAATTATATCTGTATATGCTACATCTGTAAACAGTAATAAAAAAGAAGATATATATACAAATGCAGATATACTGTGGTTTAAAACATAAAAATAAAAGAACAGAGATTCTGTAGCCTTGAAATCCCAACTCTATTGGATGAGCAAGTTACTTTACCTCTCAGAGCTATAGCTTTCATTTCAAATAAGATAGGATAACACCATCACCATTGAAGAGGTCTTATGATAAATAACATAAATGGAAGTGTTTTTTGGAAAGCATGCTTCACAGCAAGAACTATCCTTCTACTATTTTTCATATGAAGGTTACATTCTTCTCAATCAATAGGAACTTTTGTTAAGTACAGTTGAGAGTCTCAGTTTGGACAAAGAATCGTAAAAAGAGGAATGAGAATTTGAATAAAACAGTAAGGCTTAGTTAGCACATGTGGTGCAAGAACCAAGGAAGCATTCTTTAAAAATCAAACAACAACAAAAATCTCTATAGAAACAAAACCTAATTTGTGAAATCCAACCAAAACATGTTGGATAACATAACAAATATATTGTTATATATTATAAATATAGAATATCTAATGCTATTATGCAAAGGAATACCTTGATTAAACCTGAGCTATCTAATGAGCTGAATCTGTGTAACATTTCCACACAACATACTGTTTTTAATTTGTAAAACAGCATGAGCTGTTTACCAAGACCTAGACAACTAGGGGCGCCTGGGTGGTTAAGCGACTGCCTTCGGCTCATGTCATGATCCCGGATATCCGGGATCGAGTCCCACATCGGACTCCCTGCTTGGCGGGAAGCCTGCTTCTCCCTCTCTCACTCCCTCTGCTTGTGTTCCCTCTCTGGCTGTGTTTCTTTCTGTCAAATAAATAAAATCTTCTTTAAAAAAAATTAAAAGAAAAGACCTAGACAACTACTTGCTAAAATATAATTTAAACATATTTCTATATGATTTAACAAACATTCTAATATACTCCAAAAGTAGGTATGTTTGATTCTCTTGATTTTAACTCATTAAAAAAAAAAACGAACTGAAGCACAGAGAAGTGAATTACTTCAACTACTGAATCAAACTTTTTGTCCTGTGAACAATGATTTTTTTAAATGACAAAAAATGTTAGTTCCCTTTTTTTTAACAGGAAGATATTCATGAAGGCAATGAAAGAACTTATAGAGATTTCTTTAATGAATGCAGCTCCATTAAGCAGGCTGCAGGAACATGGTATCAAGAGAAAAACGACACATACTGGCTTTTTCAAGTGTGGGTGTCTGGTATTCTTGGGATTTTTCACCCACTCATATGAGTCAGTTTTATATAACACTGTAACATATAATTTCCCTCCTACTCACAAGCCAACACTTCACAGATAACATCTCACTCTAAGTTATTTAAGGACTATGGTAACTTGGAACATTTTAATATTTTATAAAATGTGCAAACAACCAAATTATTACTATGTCAGCAAGAAGCTCCTTGGCCTCCAAAGAAGTATTCCAGTATGGCTCAGTACTCTTAAGAGTTTGGGGAATATGTTAACAAAATATGTGAATTATTTCATTTTAATCAAATATCCTAACTTTATTTAAAAACCTAGGTGTTTTGGGGCACCTGGGTGGCTCAGTTGGTTAAGCGACTGCCTTTGGCTCAGGTCATGATCCCGGAGACCCGGGATGGAGCCCCGCATCGGGCTCCCTGCTCAGCGGGAAGCCTGCTTCTCCCTCTCTCACTCCCCCTGCTTGTGTTCCCTCTCTGGCTGTGTTTCTCTCTGTCAAATAAATGAAAATCTTAAAACAAAAACAAAAACAAACCCTAGGTGTTTTACATATATTAATTACTTCATACGTAGACAAAATCAAGTAACTAGGCAGTACTACAACAATTACATTCTTACTGGGGAATTATTCCGAGGAATACTAAAGATGGTTAAATACTAGGGTTCCAAAAAAGGTAAGATTGATTTAGTTTTCTCCACAATAATGAAATAGTCTAAATATTCAATTCCAAGGGTAATTGAAAGGTTATATAGGTAAAATCAGATTACCACAAATAAATGGAATGTCCAGATCTTTTTTGTTCTTTATGCTAGAATCATTTTGCTTAGAGCATTACTGAAAGACAGTGGTTTCATGACTGGAGTTTACAAATCATTATACTGAGACTTCTTTATTAAATTATTTATCATGATGAGATACCTTCACTTTTCTTCCACTCGAAGGAAGGAGTCTCCCAAAGGAAACAAGAAAAGCAGATAGGAATGAAGAATGCAATTTAAAATAGCAGATACAAGAATGAACCTCTTCCCTTAGAGACTTGTGGTATTATGAAAAGAAGCACCAAGCTTATGTCTGATGGAAAACTAATTTAAAATAAAATATATACATTAGATGACCTCTCAGCACATGAGTCGTTTCCACCTTATATAGTCTACTCAAATTAGACATGACCTGCTTAGAGCCCTCAGATGTTACACATAGCTTGGGTTATCTCAGGGTCTTCTCACTGCTGTTATAGGACTTTTTTCCAGCCTTGAACAATGACATGTCAGAATCTACAGCATAAGAGGATGCATTGTCAGCATTTCACTGAAACATAAACCTGCAATATTCTTATGGAAGCTAAGGTGGTGGAAGAGAAAGAACACATGCTAGAGTCAAGCAGAAATAGGTCCACATCTCTGCAACATCTTTCATTAGCTTATCAATTGTATACTTACAACAAATTATCCTGAGAGCTGAGCAAACAGTTAAGCTGCCAGTAAATTTGTTATTAAAGACCCTCTTTGAGCTTTAGTTTCTTAAAGGGTAAAGGAAACCTAGGTTTACAGCACATAGGGTTATAGCCTTATACATATGAAGTTTCTAGCACATAATAGCTGCTTTATAAAATGAAATACACGTATCTACTCATTCCCATGCCCTAAGAAAGTAAAAAAACCACCCAGTAATACTATTAAAACAATACCTTTTTTTACTGTGGTAAAATATATCTAACATAAAATTAACCATTTTCACCATGTTTAAGTATCTAATTCGATGGTATTAAGTACACCCACATTACTGCGTTATTATCACCACTGTCCATCTCCTGCACTTTTTGTCATCCCACAATGAAACGGTACTCAGTAAACAGTATCTCCCCATTACCCCCTCCAATCTCTAGCCTTTGGCCATTACTACTCTGCTTTCTGTCTATGAATTTGACAGTTCTACGTACCTCATTTAAGTAGAATCACACAATTCTGTTCTTCAATTACATATTTTAAAGCACCAAGAGTATATAGTAACAAAAATCATCTTTCATCAAAAAATAAAGAAATGCATACATATCAAGAGTACAAAAATGTTTATATATGTTCAAAATATTTCTGCTAGAAAGAAATTCATATACTAACCAATTTTATGGTATAAATGGTAAACTATTACCAGTACTCACATACTACTCTCTATAAGTACAAAGCAGCAGTATACATATAAAAGGACTCAGGAAATGTACGTTAACTTTGTCTCAAGATAGTTGGTAATACCCTAAAATATAGGGGGAAAGTGAAAAACAGCCAAAGAATATGGAAGTATCACATTAAATTTTTAAATATGTTTTTATAATACTGTATCATACCACACCACCAGGTAAGTAAACTGCATTATTTTAGTACCTACCAATAGATAATGGTGCCTTGGTGTTTGTCTTAATAAGATCAAGGTCAGTGTCAAAGATTTCTGGCACTGTCTAGGACAATACCAGAACAGTCTTTTTTATTGGCCCCCAGGTGGCAGTGTGGCCCAGAGCAGTAGAAATCACTCTCTGCTCCAGAGCTCCCGATTAAAAAAAGAAAAAAAGAAAATCCCCTTTTACAAGGAAACTTACCCTAATAGACAAATGCACTTACAGAAATCTATGACAATAAAATCAAGAAGAATTAGTTTGGAGTAACAAATATGAATTCACTAGAATCTGTTGCATGTTTGACCCCAACTCTTGCCCTGAATTTCTTTGTAAAAAAGAATGGATATTGAAATATTTTTAACAATACCTGTGGTTTGATACACTTCTGTTACCATTATGGGATGAAGGTTAAATATTTTAAAAGTGGGGAGAGTATATATAAATACCAGAGAGGTAGCAGAGACACAGAACTAAGAGGAAACCCAAAAGAATGTGACCCTCATCCCAACACAGACCACCCACCCACAGGACTTACTGAAGGATACTGGCCATCTGGCCCTGCCTGCAGATAGTTATGGTGGCATTTTTCTTCTGCAGAACAAAGGGCTGTTTTACTTTGTGTTTCATTTGTTGGTTTCCTCCCTTTATAATGATAGAATCAACCATTGACTCCCTCAGTGACCACTTTTAACTGCTGCCAGAAACAGTAACTACTCATCAATTGTAACATGCTTCCCATTTTTTGGTTACGATTCCCAAAAGTCTGTTACTGAATAAAAAAGCAGACTTGTTACTGATAAAAATCTGACCTTCTTCCATCTGCAATAGTCCAATCAGGTTAGCCACTGAGTCTACACTTATACATGAAGTGTTCACTTAATTGTGGGGTCTCAGTTACTCTGTCTTTCCTGCTAGAGAATATATTCTTCCTGCCCTCCACCTACTTCTCTGACTACAGTCATTCTGAATGTCTGAAGTTCCCAGATATAATTCATCTACTCAGAAATATTTTAAGTAACTAATTCACAATAATTGTATCTAACATTTCTTGGGTATCTCTCTTGAACTGAGAATCACGTTATCATCCCCCATTTCACCAAGTTTTAAGAATATGACCATGACTGTAATAGTGGAACACACATGAGGCCTGCTATGGCCAAAGCACATGCTTTTTGTGCTCCCAACCAGTGTTTTCAAGTGCAAAGCACCACAGTAGGCATTATGTAGATAATTTCTAAAAAGGTCAGTCATTAGAGTATTTCTTTATTCCATTAGATTCCTTGAGGATTCATAAAAAGTACAAAATGCTAGTGGATATTTAAATTCATTACAAAATGTTCCCTTATATTAAAAATAATGCAGGTCAACCAAGGAAAAAATTTAAAAGTTAATAAGGCAAATTTATAAACAAAAATATAATATTCTTATAAGTTTGCTTATCTGTAAGTTAAAGAGCCCATCAAATGCAATGTGTGGACCTTGTTTTGATATGATATGAAAAATGAACAGTAGAAAAGACACTTTGAGATAAGTGGGGAAAATTTTTAAATGGGCTACATAATAGATATAATGAGAAATTAATTACCATGAATTTATTAGCTCTAATAATTATACTAATTATTTTTTATATCCCTATTTTTAGAGATTAAAGCTGAAGTGTTTATGGGTAAATATAATTTGAATTTACTCTAAAATATACCAGCTAAAGAAAAGCATGCTTGTACAGAGGAATACAGAATAGAACAATAAATAACTAGAAATGTTCATAATTATTAGAGCTGGGTAATAACTACATGAAGTTTCCATATACTATTCTATTTTCAAATACACTTGGAAATTTCTGTAATAAAAATGGCAGTATTGCACTTTGTAAAATTTCTTTCTAGTATAAAACTTTGGGTTACTGTGTGGCAAAATTCAGTATAGGGATAACCTGAAAATTCAACCAATACTCAGTTCTCCTTCTAATGACTTAAATTTCTTCTATTGTTTTAAACTCTTACCATCATATAGGTTCACAAATCATCACTGTTTTTACTTAATGATTTTAAGTTTAGTGTTAATTTTAATTTAGTCATTGTGAAGTATATGTGTATGACATACATATATGTGCCTATATATAAAGAGAACCCCTATGTTTACTGTAGCATTATTTATAACAAAGATACGGAAACAACCTAAGTGTCAACTGAAAGATGAATGGATAAAGAAGATGGGGCATATATACACAATGGAATATTACTTAGCCATAAAAGAGAATGAAACCTTGCTATTTGTGACAACATGGATGGACCTAGAGAATATTACAGTAAATAAATTAAGTCAGAAAAAGACAAATACCATGTGACTTTATTCGTATGTGGTGTCTAAAAGATAAAAGAACAAACAAACAAGAATAAATAAATCCATAAATACAGAGAACAAACCAGTAGTTGCCAGAGGGGAACTGAGTAGGAAATGGGCAAAATGGATGAAGGGGAGTGAGAGATACAGGCTGCCAGTTATAGAGTGAATAAATCATGGGAATGAAAGGTACAGCACAGTCAATAGTATTGTAATAGTGCTGTATGGTGACAGATGATTAGCTACACTTGTGCTAAGAAGAGTATAACATACATAGTTGTCAAATCACTATGTTTTATGCATGACACTAATGTAACAACTGTCAACTACAATAAAAAAAAAAAAAAGAGGGGGAGAGAAAGAGAGAAAAATGGGTGGATGGATAAGTACATTTAACATCACAATCACCAAAAATGGAACCTCAGAGGCAAAAGGTGACTAAAGGGCAAAACATGATATTCCATATGAATTATCTGGAAGGAGTTTTCCAAAGCCCAAGTAATTTCACTGATTATTCTCCATTTGCTTCCTCCTACAGAGAGCTCCCGTGCCAGGTGGCTTCAAACACAATTTAAGTAATGAAGGTACCAACTGGAGATCAGGTCTTGGGAGGTAATTAGGGAATGGGAAGAAGGAGGTCTGGGAGCGGCTGGGTCCCACCAGAACCACAGGTGCTGCTTGTGGCCCCTGCTATTTGTTGGCTCTCTTAAGTTCACCCATACCTGCCAACAGTCTCTCATTAGAATCTCTTAAATTGAACCATCTGAGTATATTTATTGATTATTTAAATAGTTTAAGAAAACAGAGTATTAAAAAGTTCAAATAACATACACAGAAACCATATGTATGTGTTATTAAAATTTGTTAAGAATTCCTAACAATTACTATTAAAAATCCACAAAAAATATAAAGAAGTTGAAGGTAAAAGAAGAAGAAAAGGTATAACTGGAAATTACTAACAGAAAGAAAGGTGGTTTACTATATCAATATTAAACAAATTAGACTTAAGGTCTGAAAACATTACTAAAAATCATAATGAGAAAGCAACATGGAAAAATTCTCTAGGAAGATGAAGCAAATATAAACTTGTTTGCAATTAATAACATAACCTCAAAATATGTAAAGCAAAAATCAACAGAGATACAAGAGTTAAACTGATAAAGAAGGGTATTTTAACAAATGTCTCTCTGTAATTAGGCGGATTTAGAGAGAATAAAACTCAAAAGGTTACAGAACAAAAAAATTAACAAATTTAATATAATATAAATAAATGATGTACCCAATAATTACAGGATACATATTCTCTTAAAGCACTCACAGAGCACTTACAAAAATGAACGAGGCTACAATCAATAACTGAGCTGATTGTCTCTAGAGATTAATTTGCATTTCCCAGAGTTTTATATGAAGGGAATCATACGGTACATAGTCTTTAAGGGAGTAGGGAGATAGCTTCCCTCACTCAGCCTGATTATTTTGAAATTCATCCATGTTGATGCATGTATCGATAGTTCACTGTCTTTTATTGAACAGTAGTGTTGGAATTTGTTTACCAATTCATCAGCTAATGGACGTTGAATTTATCCAGTTTTTGCCTATTATTAATCAAGCTACTAGGAACATTTATCTCCCCCACAAAAAAAACCTGAAATTTTTAAAAGATTATTTATTTATTTATTTGTTTGTTTGTTTATTTATTTGGGAAAGGGAGAGACAGAGCACAAGTATGAGGGGGACAAAAGGGAGGGGGAGAACCCAGGCTCCCCACTGAGCAGGCAGCCCAACACAGGCGAATCCCGGTACCTGAGCAGAAGACAGAGGCTTAAACAACCAGGCGCACATGTATTCTTTTTGATAAAGTAGTGAAACACAAATATTTCAGTAGTGGTTTCTGCTTAAAAAATTAATGTGCACACGTATGTACTGACATAAAAGCAAAGTGCATTTAATATTTGAAAGATTTATTCACTTTAGAGAGACAGAGAGAGCAAGACAGTGTGAGAGCAAGTGAGGGAGGGGTAAAGGAACAGATTCTCAAGCAGACTCCCTGCCAAGGATAGTCTGAGGGGAGGCTCAAACCCATGACCCCAAGATCATGACCTGAGCTGTAATCAAGGGTCTGAAGCCCAATCGACTGAGCTCCCCAGGTGCCCCTACAGTTAATATTGTTATTCAAATATTAAAAATATAGAAAATTAGGGGTGCCTGAGTGGCTCAGTCATTAAGCATCTGCCTTTGGCTCAGATCATGATCCTGGAGTCCTGGGATAGAGACCCACATCAGGTTCCCAGCTCCACAGGGAGTCTGCTTCTCCCTCTGACCTTCTCCCCTCTCATGCTTTCTCTCACTCTCTCTCTCTTGCTCAAATAAACAGATAAAAATTTTTTAAAAATTATCCTTATCTTAAACTGAAATGATAAACATAGTGATTTATACCCTAATATTAAAAGTTTAACAAAGAATTTTCTCACAGCAAAACCACCAGGTGTTTCAATATATTTGTTCACCGATGCAAAAATTCAATCTACATTCAGACAAACAAGTAAGGACAGTAACTACAAAAGCAGTATATCTAAATGGGTAATATAACATAAAACTATTCAATTTTAGGAGAGAAAAGAAAACAATGAAAGCAATTAGGCCATCATCAAGTGATACCTTTAAAGAATACAAATTACTACAAAATCATCTCATACTTTTTGCAAAAGCTTTAAATACCACAAAGTCCTCTCTTCCTCCACGCAGACAATTAAAACAAATTGTTCTGCCAGAATTTTCAGAAGAAATGAAATAGCTTATTTCACAACACCATTTATGCAAAGAGTATTAACTAATGAAAAAGGTAACAATGACAAGTCTAATAACGGTAACAAGCTTCTTCCATCTCATCAGACTGAATAAGCAAACAACATATAGCAAACCTTGTTCAACTGTATACCGAAAATTTTGTACAGTAATAAGTTTGTCAATTATTTTTAACCATGTAAATCCACAGGTACATATATGTAAATATAAATATGCATGTATATAATCATTTAATAAACAGCTAAGTAATGGATATAATATGCAGCTTAGTGGAGCAGATTCAAAAATTTAATGCATGGTTTATTTATGATTTTTGAAAAGTAGACAGAGCATGGGCTACCAGCCATATTAAATATGAAAAACAAGAACAACAACTGAAGTGGTATATCTAGAAAAAACACTTGGCTAAACATCTCAGGGAAACAAAACAAAACAAAACACCAAGACATAATTCCAAAGTGAAAGGGACATTTGTATTGTAATCAAGATTCCTTTCCTGGGGTGCCTGGGTGGCTCAGTCGGTAAGCATCCATCTTCCGCACAGGTCATGATCCTGGAGTTCCAGGATCGAGCCCCGTGTTGGGCTCCTTGCTCAGCGGGAGTCTGCTTCTCTCTCTGCTCCTCACCCTGCTGCTGTTCTCTCTTGCTCTCTCGCAAATAAATAAATAAAATCTTAAAAAAAAAAAAAAAAGAAATCCTTTCCTTGCATTACCACAAGAGGAGAAATAGACTGGTAGTCAGAATATCCCCACCTCCAGCCAGGCTACAAGGACAAGCAGAAAAGGCAAGGCCTTCAGTGAAAACTCCCAGATGGGAGGAAGCAGAGTAAGAGCAGGAGTGACCAATTTGCAACATTAGCTACTGTGCTATGTTGATTTCTTCTGGCTAAGGAAATATAATGAAAAAATAAATAAGTACATATAAAAATAATGTCATAGAGAGAATAGGAGTTAGTGTAGAACATTATTAGAACATTATTCTGGCCCTCTCTCAGGCAATCTTTTGTAAAATAGTAGGTTCAGGAAAAAAAATGTTCTTCAACGAATACAGAGTAGTAACAACAACAACAACAACAAAACCCATTCTACAAATATTAAAAAAAGAGGGGGGAAGAGATGTCAAACAGAAAAACACACAGGGAAAAAAAGTACCTGTGAAGCAGATGAAAATCACAGTCAAACATTTTGCCACAAATTTAAACTTGTGCATTTTTTTTTTAAGATTTTTATTTATTTGACAGAGAGAAACAAGCCAGAGGGGGAACACAAGCAGGGGGAGTGAGAGAGGGAGAAGCAGGCTTCCCGCCGAGCAGGGAGCCCGATGTGGGGCTCAATCCCGGGTCTCCAGGATCATGACCTGAGCTAAAGGCAGTCGCTTAACCAACTGAGCCCCCAGGCACCCTGTGCACGGTTTATTTACCATCAGTGCTGTCTGAATGGCACAGTGGGATAAGTGTCTGGCTCTTGATTTTGGCTCAGGTCTTGATCTCAGGGTCCTGGAATTGTGCCCCAAGTCCAGCTCTGCACTCAGTAAGGAGTCTGCTTAAGACTTTTTCTAGCTCTATTCCTCTCCCTTGTGCTCTCTTTTTCTCTCTTAAATAAATAAATCTAAAAAAATAAAAGTAAAGGGGCACCTGGGTGGCTCAGAGGGTTAGGCCTCTGCCTTCGGCTCAGGTCATGATCTCAGGGTCCTGGATCGAGTCCCACATCGGGCTCTCTGCTCCACCGGGAGCCTGCTTCCCCATCTCTCTCTGCCTGCCTCTCTGCCTATTTGTGATCTGTCTTTCTCTGTCAAATAAATTTAAAAAAATTAAAAAAAAAAAAAAAAAAAAAAAAAAAAAAAAAAAAAAAAAAAAAAAAAAAAAAAAAAAAAAAAAAAAAAAAAAAAAAAAAAAAAAAAAAAGTACACATGAGACAAAATTGAAAGGAAATTTTCAAAGAGAATAAAGAAACCAAAGGTATTTTGGAGAAAAATAAATTAAAGGAAAAGGCAGAAAATTCAAATGATATAGATGATAGGTCAAGACAAATCAACATAGGCATACTTGGGGTCTTCAAAGAAGAAAACCAAAATAAAAGAACTGAAAACTGTTCTCAACATAAGTCAAGAAAAATTTCAGAAATTAAAGAAAAAGATAAACTAGAGATTAAAATAATATAGCACAACAAGGAACAAGATACATTACTGTCAACAACAAGCCACACACTAGTACTGGATTGCCAAAATAAGCAGTGAGACCAAAAAAAAAAAAAAAAAAAAAAAAAAAAAAAAAAAAAAAAAAAAAAAAAAAAAAAAAAAAAAAAAAAAAAAAAAAAAAAAAAAAAAAAAATCAACCATCTCCAAGAAGAAAATAAACCAGGCAGCCCTCAGGTTTGTCTACAGAAAACAGTGGAATAATAACTATAAGATAACATCAGCCAGAAAAGAAACTGGGACTGAGAAATTTCTTACTCAGCCAAACTGTCACTTAGTATAATCTCAGTGAAAAGACATTTTTAAATCCAAGAAATTGGGTAACTGACCTATTAGCCCTTCTAAAAGAATTTGAGAAGATAACACCAACCAAAGAACACTGTGCAAAAACAAAATAGACGGGAAGAAAGCAATGAAACTACTTGGCTGTTTGAATAATCTGGGTACAGAAAAGAATGTAACAGTTACAGACAATGACTGCATAGAAACTGCATACCTAACAAGAGGCAAAGAAGAGAAAAAGGCAAAGATCATCTAAAGTTGGCAAAAAATATATAATACATATTTCATAGGAACAAATTATAAGTATTTTTAAAGATACAAAGGTGAATATCAAGAAAAATAATTTAACCAATTAATATGCTGAGAAAGAAGGACAGAAAGGAAGGAAAAGGTAATACACCAAATGCCACTGTACATAATTAGGAATAAGAAAATATCACCTAATAAAACAGAGAATCAACTATATTATGCAAAGCTATAGTTATAAAGATTAATCTTTCAGATTACTGAAAGTGTATACTAAACATGAAGAAAACTTTGATGCTACTATAGTAATATATTTAATGGATCATATAGTAATTATACAGTAACACATGTTTAGGAACAAAAACCTTAACAAATGCTATGATGACAGAATTAACACCAAATATAGCTCTAATGTCAATGAATGAAAGTGAGCGAAATATTACTTAAAAGAACAGACAAACTGAATCACAAAGTAAAATACACATCTGGAACTTAAAAACTCCTTTACAACAAGTGTCTCAAAAATGTTGCAAATAGGAAGATGGTTAAAGGTATGCAAGGAAAATACGGTAAGAAATCATTTTGGGGAAATTAATTATATAATATTAAATCTGGAATATAATAGGAAAGAATTAAGTAATTCTATAATAAGGGTATTTTACAATGATAGCAAGTATAATCTTTAATAAATGAAGACTTAACAGTAAGACTTGAGCTCCAAGTGCTATGGTGGTTTAGAAAGTCTCAGATCCTCCCCTTTGCAGACACCAGAGAAATGTTAACTTAGATAAAATACCATATTTTAAAATGCAGAGTTGGCCTGAAGAAAAATAAAAAAATCCACAACTGCCAGAAACAAAAGAGAAAATTAAAACCTGAGTGAAAGGTAAGTGATAAAGCTACAAGCAACAATGAAGGTGTCTGCAAACACCATCAACAGGGAATCCTAAGACTTAAGAGCCAAACAGAGAAATGGTAACAAGGTCTTATATCTACACAAAGCAGAGATTGGAAATTAGACTCCTAAACAAAACAGGAGGCTAAGAAAGCTCCAACTTAAGTAAAAATGGAAAAGAGGTGACAACTAAAAAAAAAAAAAAAAGACAAACATGGGGGGGAAAGCCTGAAAACAGATTTATATATATATGGTCAAGCGCTTTTTCAGAAGGATGCCAAGATAATTTATGGGAGAGAAGAGACCTTACTAGAAATGGCGCCAGAGTAACTGGATATCAATATGAAAGAAAACTGAACCTGGAACTATTACCTTATCCCACACACAACAATTAATTTGATATGACTCATATATCAAATATAAAACCTAGAAAACTTCCAATACAAAACATGGGGACACTGTGATCCTGGGTTAGGAAAATATCTTTGTGACAACATAAAAAGCATTAACTATATAAGAAATTGATAAATTAGATTTTATGAAAATTAAAAATTTCTGGGGGCACCTGGATGGCTCAGTCTGTTAAGCATCTGGTTTCGGCTCAGGTTGTGATCTCAGGGTCCTGGACTGAACCCCATATTGGACTCCCTGCTCAGCAGGGAGTCTGCTTCTCCCTCCCTCTCTGCCTCTCCCATTTCAGGTTTGTGTTCTCTCTCTCTCTCTCAAATGAATAAAATCTTTAAAAAAATTAAAATTTCTGTTCACAAATAAAATTTAAAAATCAAACTACAGATTAGGAGAAATTACAATACATACATCTGAGAAAGATCCTCTATGCAGAAAAAAGAACTCTTTCAAATCAATAATAAAAAGACAACAATTAAAACATACGTAAAACATTAACATTTCCTGAAAGATGCCAACATCATTAGTCTTTAGGAAAATACAAATTAAAAATGAGTGAACTGGGGCGCCTGGGTGGCTCAGTTGGTTAAGCAACTGTCTTCGGCTCAGGTCATGATCCCGGAGACCTGGGATCGAGTCCCACATCGGGCTCCCTGCTAGGCAGGAAGTCTGCTTCTCCCTCTCTCAGTCCCTCTGCTTGTGTTCCCTCTCTCGCTGTGTTTCTCGCTGTTAAATAAATAAATAAATAGATAGACAGATAGATAGATAGATAGATAAATAAATAAATAAATGTCCGTGTGTGTGCGTGTGCACGCGCATGTGTAGAAATACAAAAGAGGGAGGGAGAATAATAAAATAATAAAAGGAAAGTGCTAAAATGTTACAAATTAGTGAATCGAGGTAAAGGGCATGTAAAAGTTACTTCTGTACTTTTTAAAAATCAAAGTTGCAATTATTTCAAAATTAAAAGTTAAATAAAGAGCATCAAGTAACTATTAAAAAAAACAAATTCTGGTGACAAAAATCAGCTCACTATTTTCCTAATTCATGGAGATAAGGTTGATTAGAAAGAGGTCTATTCTGGGTGGTAGAAGTTTTCTGTATCTTCACAGAGGTATGAAGAAACACCCAGGTAGACATATATCAGAATCTACTGAAGTATATACATAAAACCCGAGCATCTGTGGATTTTATTAAATTTAATCATATCTATTTTTTTAAAAAAGCCACCAAAGAAATTTAAGGTTTGGCATGAAGTGATAATTAATTATCAAAATTCATAATCACAAACCTACCTGAAAATGAATTTGAGGTTTTGAATTTATACTGCCTCTGTGATGTGGGGAAAAAAAACCTAAGAACTTACTTTGCAAATCCTTCCCCCAAAATTTACCCATTATTTAAGACTCAAGATTTATGGAGATTAAGATTACCTAAAACAAAATATTAAAAATTAGCAAATACAATAGGAAATAGACCATAATGAATAACAAGAACAAAAACAAAATTAGCCTCCAAAGGACTTCAGATATGTAAAATAAGTAGGTTCTAAATATTTATAGAAACAAATGATGGACTTAAAACGTGGCAAGAAATAAGATATTATCAACATAACCAGGAGACAGGAATTGGATATATTAGGACTTAAAACTTCAATATCTGATATCAAGAACAGAAAATAAAATGTTTCTATTCTCCAAATTCAAGATAGGGAAGGAATGACTATGCTTTGACATCTCTCATCTAATCCCTAAAGTATATTCTGATACTGAGAAATACTTAAACACTCCTCCTTTTTAAAGACTCCAACCTTCCCCAAAGTCCGATTCAATACCAACTCTTTGTTTTGTTTGCCATGTTTAAGCAGCACAGTTTCTCCCTTACTTAACAAGTAATAAATTCAGCCTCTTTGTCTCAGTGGAAATGAATGGGTTTTGGTTTCAAGTATTTTGAGTGATGGTCTTTTCCTTTAGAGAATCCAATAAATTAATAGCAAAATTTAAGATTAGTAAATAAGAATATAAGTAAACAATATCTAAATAAGGCACAGATTTTTTTTAAAAGAAGAAAACAGTAATGATACAAAGAACACAGAGAAAAGGTCTAATATAAATATAAAGGGAGACTGAGAAAAAAAAAGTCACAAAAATAGTATTTGAAGAGATTTCAAGAGACTATTTTCCTAGAACTAATAAATGATAGCAACCCACAGATAAAAAATACTTTAAATGCAAATCTAGACATATCATACATAACAAAACTTTTGGGTAACCAAACAAGGAAAAAAATCTTAGAAATAGCCAGAGGGAGGAAATGATATTTTAGACAAACATCAAAAATACTAAACACCTAGGAAAAAATACAATGATATACATGAAAGAATTATATATTGGAAACTATAAAATCTTACTGAAAAGAAATTAATTAAGGGGAAGAAGAACTGAGATGGAAACAAATTAAGGGCATTAAATAAATGGAGAATATTCACATTAATGGATTAAAATACTTTACACTGTAAAGATATCAATTCTCCCCAAACAAATCTACAGATACAAAACAATCCCATGCACAATTCGAGCAACTTTTTTGGTGAAAAATGATAAACAATTTCTACAACTTATAGGGAATGCAAAGGGTCAAAAATAGCTGAAGCAATTTTGAAAAAATAACAAAGCAGTAAGACTTATGCTATCTTAGACCAAAATATCTATTAATAAATTATAATAATTAAGAAGTATGGTACTGACACAAACATTGGAAATCAGAAAAATAAAACAAAGAATCTATACCTGTACTGTACCATATGGTAGCCACCAGACATGAGGCTAAATTTATATCAACTAAAATTAGTTAAAATATAAAATTCAGTCTTTAGATATATTTGCCCTATTTCAAGAACTCAGCAGGCAAGATGGCAGAGGAGTAGAATACCTATATATCATCGTGTCCAAGGAATTCAGCTAGATAGTTATCAAACCATTGTGAATACCTACAAACTCAAAAGGAGAGCAAAGAAAAGAATAGCACCAATTCTAGGAACAGAAAAACGACCACTATCTGGAAAGCAGGACTTGGGAAGAAGTGAATCCCAGGTGATATACGGGAAGGTAGACCATGGGGGGACCAACTGGCTCCCCACAAGTGGTAGAGCAGCAGAGCACAAAATTGGAAGTTTAGAAGTCAGCTGCACCGAGGGATGTTGCTCCAGAGGCTAAGCTGGGGGTGGAGGCCTTGCTGAGACAGTGTGGTCTCAGGTCCCTCAGGGTCACAGAAAGACCGGGCATGCCTGAGTGTGGCAGAGCTCCCATGTATTGGAGCAGGGAAGGTGGTCTCAAAGACAGAGCCAGGAGGGGGCTCGCAGCTCAGGGTTACCTTAAACGATGATCCAAGACACAGTCAGGACACTGCTCTTTGAGCAGGAGCCCCACAAGTGGCAGAACCAGGGAGACCCCTCCCCCACACACTTTCCTCGACCAGGAGGAGTAGCCTGTAATCCACTGCATGAATCAGCTAGGTTAGGAGACCCCAAATAGGGCAACATGCCAGAAAAAGAAACACTCAGTCACAGGCCCAGTGAGCATAGAGAAGGGCCGGAGACGAGGGAGACAAGAGTGACTGACTGCTTATCTCTGAGTGCACACTGAAGGGTGTGTCCACAAGCTCTACGATCCTCCAGGCTGGAGACTGGGAGGCCGCCATCTTCATTCTCCTCCTCCAAAGCCATATGGAAAGCATTCAGAGAACAAGAGCTAGCAAGAGCCAACAGGAGCACGTTATTAAGCCTGGCTCCTGGCAAGGGTGGTACAATCCCGCATCAGGCAAAGATGTTTGAGAATCACTACAACAGGCCCCTCCCCCAGAAGATCAGGAAGCACATTCAGCCAAGACCAAATTCACCAATTAATGAGAACCACAGAACCCAGAGCTAGGGGAATGCAGAACACAGAATTCATGGCTTTCTTCCCATTATTCTTTAGACTTTCAAAATTAAATTTTTAAAATATTTTTCGTTTCTATTATTTTTTAATATTTCCACTTTCCTATTTTAACCTTCTTTAACTGTTTTATCTGATCAATAACTTTTTAAAAATCTTTTAAAATTTCCATTATTATATTCTATCCCTTCATTGTATTTAACCTTATTTTTTTGTATATATTTAAGTTTTTCTTTCTTTAAAATTTTGGGATACAGTTTCTTGTAACAGATCAAAATATAGCCTAAATCTACAATATGGCTTTGTTCAGGTCTCCAACCTGATGACATTCTCTCCCTTATTTTTTTTTCTTTATTCAACCAACTTCTTCCATTATTAATTCCATTTTTAAAATCTTTTTAAATTTTCATCTCTACAGTCATAGTTCATCCCTTCATCATTTACCGTTATTTTCGTATATATGTTTAAGTTTTTCTTTCCTTAAAAATTGGGGAGGCAGTTGCTACTAGCAGACCAAAATACACCCAAAATCAATGTGTGGCTCTGTTCTAAACATATATATTTTGTCCCCCCCCCCCCCACCTTTTCTTTCTCCTTTCTTCTCCCCCTGGTTTTGGGTCTCTTCTGATTTGGTAAGTATTTATTTTTCTGGGATCGTTGCTACCGTTTTAACATTTGGTTAATTCATTCATCTATTCTATCTGGATAAAATGACAAGGCAGAAAAACTTACCTCAAAAAAAAGAATAAGAGGTAGTACCAGAAGCTAGAAAGATGTTATGGACATTAGTAATATGTGAGAAACAGAGTACAGAATGATGATTATCAAGATGCTAGCTAGGCTTGAAAAAAACCATAAAAGATACTAGAGAATCCCTTTCTGGAGAAATAAAATCTATTTCCGGAAAAATAAAAGAACTAAAATCTAACCAAGTTGAAATCAAAAAAGCTTTTAATGAGGTGCAATCAAAAATGGAGGCTCTTGGGCACCTGGGTGGCTCAGTTAGTTAAGCTACTGCATTTAGCTCAGGTCATGATTCTGGAGTTCTGGGATCGAGTCCTGCATCGGGCTCCCAGCTCCCAGTTTCACAGGGTGTCTGCTTCTCCCTCTGACCTTCTCCCCTCTCCTGCTCTCTCTCACTAACTCTGTCTCTCTCAAATAAATATATATATTTTTTTTAAATGGAGGCTCGTATGGTTAGGATAGACGAGGCAAAAGATAGAATTAGTGACATAGAAGACCAAATCATGGAGAATAAAGAAGCTGAGAAAGAGATAAACAATTACTGGACCAAGAGGGGAGAATTCAAGAGACAAGTGATATCATAAGATGAAACAATATTAGAATAATGAAGATCCCAAAAGAAGAAGGAGAGAAAAGGGTAAAAGGTTTATTGGAGCAAATTATAGCAAAGAATTTCCCTAATCTGGTGAAGGGAATAAGCATCAAAATTCAGGAGGCACAGAGAACACCCCTCAAAATCAATAAAATAGGTCAACACCCCTTCATCTAACAGTAAAACTTACCAGTCTCAGTGACAAAGAGAAAATCCTGAAAGCATCTTGGGACAAGAGGGATGGAACATAGTGTAACATAAAATGTTTATGTAACATAAAATGGTAGAAATATTAGATTGACAGGAGACTAATCCACAGGGACTTGGAAGGCCAGAAAGGACTGGCATGATATACTCAGAGCACTAAACGATAAAATATGCAGCCAAGAATACTATATCCAGCTAGGCTGTCACTGAAAAGAGATAAAAAGCTTCCAGGACAAGCAAAAACTAAAAGAATTTGCAAACACCAAACCAGCCCAACAGGAAACATTGAAAGAGGCCCTCTAAGTGAAGAAAGAACCTAAAAGTAACAGACCAGAAAGAAACACAGACAATATACAGTAACAGTCACCTTATAGAAAATACAATGGGACTAAATTCATATCTTTGAATAGTTACCCTGAATGTAAATGGGCTAAATGGGCTAAATGCCCCAATCAAAAGAAACAGGGTATCAGAATGCATAAGGAAAATAAGACCCATCATTATGCTATCTACAAGAATCTCATTTTAGACCCAAGGACACCTCCAGATTGAAATAAGGAGGTGGAAAACAACTTACCATGCAAATGGACATCAAAAGAAAGATGGGGTGGCAATCCTTTTATCAGATAAATTAGATTTTAAGATGACTATAATAATAGATGAGAAGGACATTATATCATACATAAAGGGTCATCCAACAAGAAGATCTAACAATTGTAATTATCTGTGACCCTAACATGGGGTCAGCCAATTATATAAAGCAATTAATAACAAAATTAAAGCACATTGACAATAATACAATAGTAGTAAGGGACTTTAACATCCCCCTCACTGAAATAGATCATCTAAGCAAATGACCAACAGGAAATAAAGGTATAAATAAAACAGTGGACCAGATAGATATCACAGATATATTCAAAACATTCCATCCCAAAGCAACAGAATACATATTCTTCCTTAGCACACATAGAACATTCTCCAAAACTGATGACATCCTGGGTCACAAATCCAGTCCCAACAGGTACCAAAAGATTGGGATCATTCCCTGCATATTTTCAGACCACAATGCTTTGAAAATAGAACTTAACCACAAGAGGAAAGTTGGAAAGAACTCAAACACATGGAGGCTATAGAGCATCTTACTAAAGATTGAATAGGTCAACCAAGTAATTAAAGAGGACTTAAAAAAATTCATGGAAACAAATGACAATGAAAACATCACTGTTCAAAATCTTTGGAATACAGCAAATGCAGTCCTGAGAGCAAAGTATATAGCAATACAAGTTATTCCCAAGAAAAAAGAAAGGTCTCAAGTACAAAACCTAACGCTACACCTAAAGGAGCTGGAGAAAGAAA
>PITA01008967.1:31936-80878 GCA_004023965.1 Spilogale gracilis
AAAAAAAAAAAAAAAAAAAAAAAAAAAAAAAAAAAAAAAAAAAAAAAAAAAAAAAAAAAAAAAAAAAAAAAAAAAAAAAAAAAAAAAAAAAAAAAAAAAAAAAAAAAAAAAAAAAAAAAAAAAAAAAAAAAAAAAAAAAAAAAAAAAAAAAAAAAAAAAAAAAAAAAAAAAAAAAAAAAAAAAAAAAAAAAAAAAGCCTAAACCCAGCAGGAGAAGAGAAATAATAAAGATCAGAGCAGAAATCAATGAAATACAAATCAAAAGAACAGTAGAACAGATTAACTAAACTAGGAGCTCGTTCCTTGAAAGAATTAATAAGATTGATGAACCCCTGGCCAGACTTACCAAAAAGAAAAGAAAAAATTAATAAAATTAATAAAATCATGAATGAAAAAGCAGAGATCACAACCAACACCAAAGAAATACAAACAACTATAAGAACATATTATGAGCAACTATACACAAGCAAATTTGACAATCTGGAAGAAATGGTTGCATTCATAGAGACATATAAACTGCCAATACTGAACCAGGAAGAAACAGAAAACCCATAACCAGTAAGGAGATTGAAGCAGTCATCAAAAATCTCCCAACAAACAAGAGCCCAGGGCAAGACAGTTTACCAGGGGAATTCTACCAAACATTTAAAGAAGAATTAATACCTATTCCTTGAGACCTTTCCAAAATATAGAAAAGGAAAACTTCCCAGCTCATTTTATGAGGCCAGCATTACCTTGATCCCAAAACCCAAGACCCCATCAAAAAGAATTACAGACCAATAACTTTGATGAACATGGATGCAAAAATTCTCACCAAAATACTAGCAATAGGATCTAACAGTGCATTAAAAGGATTATTCACCATGACCATGTGGGATTTATTCCTGGGTTGCAACACTGGTTCAACATATGCAAATCAATCAATGTGATAAATACATTAATGAAAAAAAAGAAGAGCCATATGTTCCTCTCAATAGATGCTGAAAAGCATTTGACAATGTACAGCATCCTTTTTTGATCAAAACTCTTTACAGTGGAGGGATAGAGAGTACATACCTCAATATCATAAAATCCATCTATGACAAACCCACAGCGAATGTCACTCTCAATGGGGTAAAACTGACAGCTTTTCCCCTAAGGGCTGTTTACTATCACCACTGCTATTCAGCATTGTGGTAGAAGTCCTAGCCTCAGGAACCAGACCACAAAAAGAAATAAAAGGCATCCAAATCAGCAAAGAATAAGTCAAACTCTCACTCTTTGCCAATTATATATTTTTTGTGTAAAAACAAAAAAAGACTCCATTCCAGAACTGTTAAAACTCATACAGGAATTCAGTAAAGTGCCAGGATATAAAATCAATGCACAGAAATCGGTTGCATTTCTATACATCAACAACAAGAGACAAGAAAGAGAAATTAAGGAGTCAATCCCATTTACAATGGCACCCAAAACCATAAGATACCTAGGAATAAACCTAACCAAAGAGGCAAAGAATCTGTACTCAGAAAACTATAAAGTACTCATGAACGAAACTGAGGAAGACACAAAGAAATAGAAAAACATTCCACACTCATGGATTGGAAGAACAAACATCATGAAATATCTATGCTACCTAGAACAATCTACATATTTAATGAAATCCCTACCAAAATACCATCAACTTTTTTCCAACAAATGGAACAAATAATCCTAAAATTTATATGGAACAAGAAAAGACCCTGAATAGCCAGAGGAATGTTGAAAAAGAAAACCAAAGTTAGCAGCCTCACAATTCCAGACTTCAAGCCCTACTACAAAGCTATAGTCACCAAGACAGTACGGTACTGGCACAAAAACAGACACAGAGACCAATGGAACAGAATAGAGAGCCCAGAAATGGACCTCAACTCTTAGGTCAACTCATCTTCAACAAACCTAGAAAAAATGTCCAGTCTCTTCAACAAATGGTGTTAGGAAAATTGGACAGTCACATGCAGAAGAATGAAACTGGACCATTTCCTTATACCACACACAAAAACAGACTCAAAATGGACTGAAGACCTCAATGTGAGACAGGAATCAATCAAAATCCCACAGGAGAATGCAGGCAGCAACCTCTTCAACCTCAGCCGCAGCAATTTCTTCCTAGAAACATGGTCAGAGGCAAAGGAAGCAAGGGCAAAAATGAACTATTGGGAGTTCAATAGTTAAGATCAAAAGCTTTTGCACAGCAAATGAAACAATCAACAAAACCAAAAGACAACTGACAGAATGGGAGAAGATATTTGTAAATGACATATCAGATAAAGGGCTAGTATCCACAATCTATAAAGAACTTATCAGACTCAACACCCAAAGAAAAAATAATCCATTCAAGAAATGAGCAGAGGACATGAACAGACATTTATGCAAAGAAGACATCCAAATGGCCAACAGGCACATGAAAAAGTGCTCAACATCACTCGACAGCAAGGAAATAAAATCAAAAACACAGTGAGATACACCACCTGAGAATGGTTAAAATTAACCAGTCAGGAAACGACAGGTGTTGGCGAGGATGTGGAGATAGGGGAACCCTCCTACACTGTTGGTGGGAATGCAAGCTGCTGCATGCACTCTGGAAAACAGTATGGAGGTTCCTCGAGATGTTGGAAATAGAGCTACCCTACAACCCAGTAATTGCACTACTGGGTATTTACCCTAAAGATACAAATGTAGTGATCCATAGGGGCACATGCATCTGAATGTTTATAGCAGCAATGTCCACAATAGCCAAACTATGGAAAGAGCCTAGATGTCCATCAACAGATGAATCTATAAAGAAGATATGGTATGTGTGTATCTCTATATGCATACACACACAATGGAATACTATGCAGCCATCCAAAAACCCCAAAATCTTGCTATTTGCAATGACATGGATGGAACTGGAGGGTATTACGCTAACTGAAATAAGTCAATCAGAGAAAGACAATTATCATATGATCTCTTGGATATGAGGAATTGAGAGGAGGGCAGGGGTTCATGGGGGGAAGGGAGGGAGATATGAAACAAGATGGGACCAGGAAGGAGACAAACCATAAGAGACTCTGAATCTCAAGAAATAAATTGAGGGCTGTTGGCAGGGTGGGGAGGGATAGGGTGGCTGGGTGATGGACACTGAGGATGGTATGTGCTATGGTGGTGCTGTGAATTATGTAAGACTGATGATTCACAGACCTGTATCCCTGAAACAAATACATTATATTAAAAAAAAAGGAACTCAGCAGTCACATGTGGTTAATAACTACTGAATTAAACAGCATATATACAAACATTTCCATAATGGCAGACAATTCCATCAGACAGCACTCATCTAGAAAGGTACACATAAAATTATATGATTTATGGGAAAGGTCTAATGTAGTAGGGAAAAGTTAGTCTTTCCAATAAATTGTGATGGATCAATCAAACACTGATATACAAAAGTAAATAATAATAAACATATAATCAACTCTGATCCCCACCTTATACCACAAAGAAAAATCAATTCTAAGTGTTATGTAGATCGGAATGTAAAAAATAAAATAGGGAGGATGGGTGGCTCAGTAAGTCAAGCATCTGCCTTTGACTCAGTTCAAGATCCCAGGGTCCTGGGATCAAGTCCCACATCCGGCCTCCTTGCTCAGCCGGGAGCTTGCTTCTCCCTCTGCCTGGCTCTCCCCCTGCTTATGCCCTCTCTCTCTTACTCTCTGACAAATAAATAAAATATTCCAAAAAATTTTAAAATTAAAAAATTAAAAATAAAACAAAGTTTTTAGAAAACATAGAAAATAAACTTCACAAACTTGTTTATTCCTTCATTTAGACAAAGGTTTTTAAAATGATGCAAAAAGTCCCAGCCATAAAGTACAACACCAATAAAGAGTATTTAAGATAACATTAAAACTGAGAACTTGTGCTTATCAAAAGAGATCAGTAAGAGAGAGAAAAAGAAAACACTAGCCTGACAAATTTTATTTGCAACATATATATCTGACAAAAAATTTGTATCCAGAATATAAATATGACAAAACACTCCTAGAAAACAATTAGACAAACAACCTGTTAGAAAACTGAGTAAGATATGAGCAGGCAGTTAATAATAAAGTATGACAGAACCGCTAATAAGCATGCGAAAAGGTGTTAAATCTCATTTGTTATCAGAAAAGTGCAAATGAAACCTAAATGGATATCACTATATACTTGCCAGAAGACCTAAGGTGAAATTAAAGATAGGCAGTAAGAAGGGTTGGTAAAGATGTGGTAACAACTGGGACTCATACATTACTGATACAAGTAAAAATTGTACACTTTGAAAACTGAGTTATGGGTTGAGTTATGTCCCCACAAAACTCATAATGTTAAAGTTCTAACACCCAGTGCCTCAGAAAGTGACCTTATTTGGAAACAGAGTTGGTGCAGATGTAATTAGTTAAAATTAGATTATCAGGGTGGGCCTTAATCCAATAATGACCTGTGGCCTTAAAGAAAAGGAAGCGACACGAATAGAGAGAAGATGATGTGAAAAGACATTGGAAGAAGATAGTGTTCTATAAATCAAGGACAAAGACAGAGAACAGATCCTTCCCTCACAACCCTAAGTGGAATCAACTCTTTTAACACCTTGATTTTGGACTTCTGGACTCCAGAAATGTGAGACAATAAAATTCTGTTGTTTAAGTCACCTGTTGGGCTGGCTGAGAGACAGGGGCACCCAAAATGGCGGCCATCACAGACTGGGTCAAGATGGCTGATCTTCCTGCCAAAGCAGCCGTGGCCACCACGTCATCTCCAGTACATTGAAACCTAGCCGGGGGACCGAAACTTTCCATACGTGACTTTCCAGCCAGGGACCACCCACCATCGGCTGGACTTTCCCCACCCCCAGCCAATCACCTAGGGACATGATGTTCCCTTGCCTAATATGGAAGAAACCAGAATCCAGACCTGGAACCAATAAGACTTAAAAACCCCTGCACTTCCCAACCCAGCGGGACTTCCCTGACTCTCCTCTCCCCGGTTGCGGAACCTCACCCAAACTTGCAATACAGCTCACTCTT
Source organism: Spilogale gracilis (assembly GCA_004023965.1). Classification (NCBI taxonomy): domain Eukaryota; kingdom Metazoa; phylum Chordata; class Mammalia; order Carnivora; family Mephitidae; genus Spilogale; species Spilogale gracilis. The sequence continues at coordinate 36,999 of PITA01008967.1, forward strand.
TGGACCCTGTTTGCCTTTGCCATCTCCATTCCATTCACAACGGAAAAACCTAACATCACCCAGTTGTGGTATTTCATTATGATAGCCCTGGCAAACTAATATAGGAAGTTATTACCTTGTAATGTATAAATATCTTATGACTCAACAATTAGTTATACTTCTTGGTATACACATGAGAGAAATATATATGTACATATATATTTACCAAAAGATTTGTATAAGAATGTTTATATAGCATTATTATTTGTAAAAGCCCCAAATTAGTTCAAACTATTCAAATATTCATCAACAATAAAAGAATAAAAAGATTGTTATATTTATATGGTTGAATTTTATAGGAGAATGAACCAACTACAACCACATGCAACATTAAGGAAGAATAGCACAATGATATTGAGAAAAGAAGTCAGACACAAAAGAAACATATGGATGATTACAACGATATAGTCCAACATATAAAAGTAATCTGTGGTTTGAGAAGTTAGGATAAGTGGTTACCTTTAGAGGGGATGGAGGCAGTAGTGATCAGGAAGCGGCAAGGGAAAGATTTCTGGGATGCAGGTAACATACTATTTCTTGATCTTGGTGATGGTGATAGTATAAAAATTCTTCAAGTTGTACACTTATAATCTGCATACTTCTTTCCATATATTTTATACATCATTTCAAAAAATTCTTTAAACATTGAATAGGTAAGTTAAACAGATTGGAATAACTGAAGCATGATTTTATTTTTAAAAAGAGATCTTTAAAAGTAGCCATACTGTAGCACAGATAGACGCAGAAAAGATAAGACACACTAATGGAAGCATAGGATAGAGTGAAAAGGTAAAGTTTAAGTCTCATTGCAGTAAAAGAAAATAAACAGAATGAATGGGTACAAATCAATATTTCAAGAGATACGGGTGCCTAGGTGGCTCAGTTGGTTGATTGTCTGCCACTCAGGTCATGATCCTGGGATTCTGGGATGGAACCCTGCATTGGGCTCCCTGCTTCCTTGTCCCTCTGCCCCCCACTACTGCTCATGTTCTTCTTCTCAAAGAAATAAAATCTTAAAAAATATTTCTTTTTAAAAATAGATAATAGCTGAGAATTTTCCAGAATCAACATGACACAAATCCCAGATTAAAAAATGCACAATCTGAAGGAGAATAAACAAAAAGAAAACCAGACTGAATAAATTATTGTGACACTGCAGAACTCTGAAGATGAAGAGAAAATCTTAAAATCCGATACACAAAAAGACAGATCAGATCCAAGCAGAAAAGATAGCCAACAAAAAATGAAAATCAGACTGATACCTTTTTTTTTTCATTTTCAAACTGACAGAAAAATCCAAAGAGAATACTACAATGAACACTTATACCACTCACCAGATTCAGTGTTAACACTGTGACTGATCCACTCAAAGGTTATCTAAACATATATGTCCTTTCTCTTCAGGAAAATATAGAAAGTAGGCTGCTATCACAATCTTCATCCTAAATTCTTTATCATGCATTTTCCAAGAACAAAAATATTCAACTATAGTATCATTACCTCACCCATTATAACTGACAATTAATTTAATAACAATCCTCTGAGAGAGCTCAGATGAAATCTTCCTAGTTATCCTAATATGTGTCCTCTAAAGCTTTTCTTTTTACTTATCCAGGTTCTAGTCAAGATTTATGTATCACTTTCCAAACTTTTAACTTTTAGATTTCTTAATTTAGGACATTCTCATCACTTCCCTTGGTTTTTCAGGATACTGTATCATTTGAACAATTCAGGTCAATTGTTCCATAAAAATACCCCACATTCTGAACTGGTGTGACTGTTTCCCCATTATCAACAGAACAAGTATTTCCAGAAAGAAATGTTGTACAATTCCTGTGCAGCATATTATGCCTGTAGCTGCCCCACTATTGGCTATACTAAATGAACATTTTGTAATTTTTCTCTTTGTAATCAGTAAGTCTTTTTAATGGCATAAGTCAATAGAATATAACCTTCCAAGTACTAGGAAAAAAATGGCTATTACAGTAGAGCTGTATTATCAACTAAACTATCATTCAAGAATGAAAGCAAAATGAGATATAGCCTAAAATCAGTATTTCAAGATACAGTAAAAAAAAATTAATGCAAAGACTATGTACACACACAAGTTTGCACAAACCTTTGTTGTTTTCTTTTATACACACACACACACACACACACACACACACACACATACACTTTAAATATTCTTAGCATGTCTTAAAAAAAGTACTTTACCTGCCATCTCTTCTGAGGGCAAAAACAATGCCATCTTTCTGGAAAGGAAGTAGCTTTGCTCTTAGTTTGTCAGGCAAAAAATCCAACTGTTTATAAGATTCATTTGTTGAACAAGAAATCTGAGGTGTAAGAGACTTTTTTATCTCATGAACTTTAGGCATCCTGATCCTAAAAAAAAAGAAATCACAAAAGGGGAAGGATAGGGAAATAGTTATTACTGAGTGTATTAGAGAATTAAACATAAATAATAATATTAAAGTACTTACCAGTAGCCTTGATATACTATCTACATAGATATAAAGTTGGTTAAATCACAATCCAAAATATCTACTAAGAAAATTCAAAGCACAAAGTCCAAAAGCAATTACTAAGTGCACAGTGTAGGAACTCAGCATCCCTTACTTCATTTGTATTTCAAATTGAACCATAACATAGCAATTATCCTGTTTTAAAAAACAAATATTTTACTAAAAATTTCTAAATCAGCTAGGTTTTTAAAACTAAATCATTTTTGAAATAAGAAATGATTTGCTACAGAAAGAGTAATTATTTTGTCATTAATCATTTCATAGATGTACATTTTCATATCACACCAAATTTTCTAAAAATGGGATAAACTGCATTTTAAAAATTATAAAATATAAAGATATTAACTCCAAATTTATATAATTACATTAAATCAGTATTAAATGAGATTCATTTTTAAATATTAAAATGAATTCTTGTAAATCAAATGACTATACAGTATAAACTGCCTGATTGGCACCTTCCTAATCACTGGGTTACCACAAATGCCATTTTTAAGTTTCTATATGAAAATTTCATATATCTGTAAATTCTCAGAGCTCTGAAAGAAAAGACCTATTAAATCACTAAACTTAAAACTTCTCTAATAACACTTTGTATTTAGATTGCACCTTTTCATCTGTTTCTATAATGTAATCTTACTTCATGTTTAAAACAAATTTGTTTTTTTCTCAATTGCTTGCAGACTTACAAAATTTTACTCCGCCCAAAAAAAGTAATCAACCTCTGTATCCAATGCCTAAGAATCTCAGGAATTTCAGTGTGTATTTGCTAATAAGAAATAGATATTACATGCCAGGATCTAGAGAAGCAAGGACCATAATCTCACAGAGCTTACATTCTTCTTTTTTTTAAGATTTTATTTATGTATTTGACAGAGAGAAACACATCTAGAGAGTGAACACAAGCAGGGGGAGTGGGAGAAGCTGACTTCCCGCTGAGCAGAGAGCCTGATGCAGGGCTTGATCCCAGGACTCAGGGATCTTGATGTGAGGTGAAGGCAGACACTTAATGACTGAGCCACCCAGGCGCCCCAGAGCTTACATTCTTGAGGAGACTAAAAATAATAAATAAATGACTAATTACAGTATAGTGTAAATATTATGAAGGAACTTAAGAACATAATGACCAATTTAGGTAGGCTGACCAGGTAAGGACTCTCCTAGGTGATGCTTACTTAGTCCATAGATTGAAGTGTATGAAGGAGTCAAAAAGTTCAAAATTGAGAGAAGAGCACTCCAGGCAGACTGCATCAGAGCAAAAGCTCCAAGCTGCGAAAGAGCTGAGTTATTTTTAGAAACAGAAAGGAGGCCAATCTGGCTGAACCAAGGGAGAGAATAGTATGAGATGAAGCTACTGAGATAAGAGTAAAATCATAGAAGGCCTTGGTAAGGGCTTTGGATTCTATTTTCAGAATGAAGGGAAACCAATGCAGCTCTGCCATCCAAAACACTATTAGCCAGAAGTGGCTATTTAAGTTAAAAAATTTAAACTTCAGGCATGGTATGAAGAAGAGACGGGAATGACCTCGGCATGGCCAAAGCCCACGCAGGTATATCCCCACATCCAGTGAGGCCATCACCACCAGCCAAAGAGAAAGGCTGAAGTGGATGCTAAAGAAGGTAAAACTAAGGTGAAGAATGAGCCACAGAGAAGATCTGCAGTTATCTGCTAAACCTGCTTCTCTAAAGCCAGGGTCCAAGGCTAAAAAGGCCCCTGCAAAGAAGGGAGAGAAGGTATCCAATGGGAAAAAGGGGAACACTGATGTTGGCAACGATTGGGAATAACCCTGCAGAAAAGAAAGCTGCCAAAACAGACTTGGCACAGAAAGCTGAAGGTGCTGGAGAGGCCAAGGGAAGCGTGTGCATTTTGGATAGCTGTGTACTTCTTGTGACTGTACAGTTTGATATACTATTTTTATCAAGTTTTATAAAAAGAATTCTTTTTTACTTCTTCTTTTTTTAGTTGTTAGCACACAGAACATTTCATTGTTGTTTGGGAGGAAGGGCATTATATCACTAAAAGAATTATCTCTGAAGCTAGACTTGATACAAGTGGAAAAACACCATTCCCTTCTAGCTTTGAGAATCTTCCTTCTGGTTCCCAGGAGGAGGGATTCCTTGATGTTGAAACACATTATCCAGATTGGCACAAATGCCTTGTGGTGTGGAAAAACTAAAATTCTTTTTTTTTATGTCCACTTTCCCTGTCTGCCTTCAACATATACTTGACTCCCTTAAACCTAGAGATCTGTTGGAACTTGACCCCAAGACATGGTTCCCAGTATATGTGAGGCAATCTGGACTTTACAGTGTCACCATGGAGACGGCATCCCTCAAAAGACCTCCTCTTTTAGCTTGTGGATCTTCAGACTGATAATATGCAATCTTCATTTCATTTCCTGAAAGTCAGTGTCTGCTTGTGGAAAGTTGTTGAACAATATACTATGTGAAATGTCAACCCTCACTTTAAACTTTCCCTGTTCAGGGGATCAGATAAAGAGTCCATTGGGTTTCATAGTGGCTTTCTAATTTTGGTAATTCATGGAAGAAGGGAGTATAAAAGTTGTGGAATACTGTTAACTATCTTCCCATGTCCTGCCTGAAATACCATGATTGTTTACAAAAAGTATCTCTAATAAAGTTGGATAGTTTGGCTTGGGAAAATATAATAAAAATAAATAAAATTAAAACTCAGTTCCACAGTTGTATCAGCCATCTTTTAAGTGCTCAGTTGCCACATGTGACTAGTGGCTATCATATCGAACAGTGAAGAGATAGACCATTTCTATCTTCACTGAAAGCTGTATTAGACAGTACTTACTGGAGGGTTTTAAGCAGGAGAGGGACATAATCTTATATTTTAAAAACTACCAGTAGAGGACAAAACTATTAATAAAAAGATAGGGGATAAATGTCCTTAGAGGACTTGGCCAGTCCACAAAGGCCCCACTGCATCCGTAGGATACTGGATTTAGATATGACTTATGACAGACTCACACCTGTCTGATAAATCCTCCTAAACTACCAGTTAGTAGGCATCCCTTCTCAACATCACCAAAACACTGAGTAAATAACAAAGAATGGTTCAAAAAGGGTAAAGCATTAAAAGAAAGAAACTTATTACCAGGCTGTAACAAACAAGGCAAGAATTATCTTTGGCAGTAGAACTGGAAAGATTCAGGAAATGAATCAGAGGTAAAGCAAACAGAATTTGCTGATGGAGGATATGTGGAGAATGAGGGACATGTGAACTCAAGATATACATTTAGAGTGATAGAACTGATGCAAATTGATTGAGATTGTAAAGACTAAGGAAGAAACAGATTGGGGAGAAAAAAAATCAGTGTATCTTTTAGAAATATATAAACTTTGAGGTTGTTGTAAATTACAAAGTGGAAATGTCTAATAGATTTGGAGATACATGAGTCTGGAACCTAGGAAGAGAACAAGGCTGGATACATATATTTGGGAGTTGACAGAGGATAGTCTATCACCATTATTCTTTAGAGGCCACCGAACAACTGGGACCTCTGCTATGTTTAGGAATCATCTCACATTACAAATTTGCGTAGGAGTCAAATATCACGTCCCAACAGAAAAGATGGAAATAGCAAATTCATGCTTTCTTAGCCTTCCTTACAGATGAGATTTGCTAATCAGACATACCCATTCCAGACTTTAATCCAGAAAGTCAAAACTCAAAGAAGAGAATAAATGACACCCATTCTGGCAAGGGTAGCAGCAGCAGAAAATGCCATGTCCACTTTCCAACAGCAATAGGGTTTCAGAAGCAGTTTTGAGGGTCAACGGTATAAGGAGAATCTCATACCATTAGTTTAGGGTCGAACATTGGCAAGAAGTTCAGGAAAAAAATACAAAAACCATTTTACTGACTATTATCTCTGTTGTTTTTTTTACATTGTAAAAAAATTTAACCAACACCAAGAAAAAAATATCTGCTAAATTGAGGTCATACTGCAACTTATCTGACTTATTTTGGTAAGACCGACTCAGGCACTGTATCTGTAAAAATAAACAACGAAACTAAAGACATCTTTTTAAAAAATTGTTTTAAGAGAGTCACAAATAAGAGAAAAAAATAAAGATGAAGATAAAATAAGTCTACAATAGTATAAAAATGTTTAGAAAACTTTCAATTGAACTAAAATTGTGGTATGTCTGCTTCACTGATGATTTAAATAGGTATCTGGATACATAAAGGATTTAAAAATAAGTAGCGGTAAAATTAATTAGTAACACGGATATTTCGGTTAATATTCAAAATAAAATAATTTTAAAATACCCTTTCACACTTATAGTCTAAAAATTGTATTAAAATAAAAATACCTTATTTAGGTCAGCCATATAGGCTCATCTGCTGCAAAAGGTCAGTTCTAACCAACATTGTGTTAAGAAGAAGACGACGACATGGGCTTCATCTTCTCTCTAACTTATCAAAAAAACTAATACTAATAATAAATGTACATATCTACCTAATCAAGAAAACTACAGAGAATTTAATTCATAAATTTAGGAAGAAGTTTTATTCGTTGTCTACATACAAATTTATTTTTTAGTAAGGTTGGGGGAGCTACTAAGATGAACCAGCAATTACCTTTTAATACCATATGATTAAAATTATCGAAATTAAAATCATTGGCGAGGGAAATTTAGTGAAAGCAAAATCTAGCAGAACTCATTTTCTAAGCAATTCTCTTGATAAACAACACTTGAGAAGTGAATAAAGGTAAGTTTTCATTTACAGTATTATATTTAGATCAAGATGGCATTTTTATAATCAACTGGAAACAAGATAAATTCAAAAGGAATTAACTGACACATTCCTAAATAAATATTAGAATTGTGTTGAGGACAATCAGCTACTGTTGAAATATAGTAATAAATTTATTTGGAAATAAAAAACAAATGGCTGCTCAGAGAAATTATTGACTTTAAGATGATTCTGTTACTGATACTTTTTTAATTAAGAATTTGTTCAATGAGAGATGTCTGGCTGGCTCAGTCAGCAGAGCATGCAATACTTGGTCTGAGAGGTTGTAATTTTGAGCCCCATGCTGGGTGTAGAGATTACTTAAAAATTAAATTAAATTAAAAAAAAAAGAATTTGTTGGATGAAATAAGCTGTAGATATAGATATAGACAAAGAGAGAATTAGTGAATAGAAGAGACATTAAATAGAAACGGAGTAAAATGCCAAATAAAAGAAAAAAGATTATCATACTGGATTTAAAAATCAGTATCAAGGGGCACCTGGGTGGTTCAGTTGTTGGGCACCTGCCTTTGGCTCAAGATATGATCCAGGAGTCCCAGATGGAGGCCTGCGTTGGGCTCCCTGCTTGGCGGGAAGTCTGCTTCTCCCTCTCCCACTCCCCTTGCTTGTGTTACCTCTCTAGCTGAGTTCCTCTCTGTCAGATAAATAAAATCTTTAAAAATAAATATAAATAAATAAATAAATAATAAATAAATAAATAAAAATCAGTATCTATACGCTGCTTTAAAAAGACACATCTTAAAGTGAAGGATGTATAAACCTGAATGAAAAGATGTATTATGCCTACCAAAAGACAGCTGGTATAGTTTTATTAACATAAGGCAACAAATATTGGCTGCAAGGCATTATTAGAGAAAAAGGCATTTTTAATGATAAAAGGTTTAATTTACTAGAAACATAAACATTTCCTTAAAATATATAAAAATATAAAGCAAATACACAAAAACAAAAGGAAATTTTGAGAAAGAACAGCCAAATCTATAATTATAGTGGAAGATTTTAATACATTTCTTTCAGTAACTGATTATAGAAGCAGATTAAAAATATAAAAGGATATGGAAGATGTGAAAAACACAATAAACAAACTTGAGCCATTTAGTGAATCAAAGGTATATTCCTTTCAAGCTCATTCTATGAAGCCAGCCTAAACTTGATTTAGAGGTTGCTTTTTTATTTTTTATTTTTTTAAGATTTTATTTATTTATTTGTCAGAGAGAGTGAAAAAGAGCACACACAAGCAGGGCAGCAGCAGGCACAGGGAGAAGCAAGTTCTCGATGAGCAAGGAGCCCAATGTGGGACTCAATCCCAGGACCCTTGGGATCATGAGCTCAGCCAAAGGCAGACATTAACGGACTAAGACACCCAGGCATCCTGTAGAGGCTGCTTTTAGACAACAGGCTTGAACAATGGAATGTAGAGCAATGCAAAAGGTCCACAGCAAACACCTAGCTGAATACAGACAGGCCCATCAGGCAACCCACCTCAAAATATCCATAAGCCCTAACTGGCCAATGGACTACTGACAAACATGCGCAGTTACCAAAAAAAAAGGGGAAATTCCATATAATCCCAATACCTCCTCACCTTCCCCCGTTAAAAAATGTCCCCCCCCCCAACCACTACCTCATTGCAGTCTCTCCTCTGCTGTCCTGCCCTCTGCTCCCTTGTGGTGTAACTCAATGAACTATCTCCTTTGTTCTGCCTCAGGTGAATTCTTTTACCACCTATACCGAGAGCTCCCACCCAGTTGTCACCCCAAATTTGAGGGCCCCCATCAGATTAGGAGTAACACATTCATCTGACTAACTCAATACAAACATACACACACACACATACACACACACAAGCCATTTTCTCACATTCATGAGTAAATATATTAGCAAATCAAAGACAGAGATAAAAGCCTAAAATATCAAGACAACTAAAATGGGCTTATTTTAGAGAAAATAAACAAAACAAAATAAAATGGGCTTATTTTAGGAATACAAGCCTAGGTAAACTTTCAAATCTCAATCAAACCCAAAACAATTTTGAAAATGAACATACTTGGCAATATTATACTTCCTGGTTGTAAAACGTAGCACAAAGCTACCTAAGACAGTGTAGTACTAGCATGATGATTGATAGATAGATCAAATAAACAGATTTTAGAGCACAGACGTAAACTCTGACATTTATAGTTAGTTCATTTTTAACAGGGGTACCAGAAACATTCAACAGGTTCCTGAACGATCTTTCCAAGAAATAGCACTAGATATCCAGATATAGAAGAATGAACTTAGACTTCTAAACTCACAGCAGACATAAAAATTAACTCAAAATGGATCAAAGACTAAAGTGTAGTAGCCAAAATGGTAAAACTCTTAAAAGAAAGGAAAAGAGTATAGCTTCACGACCTTAACTGTGATGGTTTCTTATATACAAAGCCAAAACTAAAAGCAACAACGACAAAACAGATAAACTGGACTTCACCAAAATTAAAAAATTTTACAGCTACAAATAATACCATCAAGAAAATGAAGACAACCCAAAGAAGGGGAGAAAATATTTGTAAATTATTCTTGACAAAACTACGTAAAGAATAAAAAGATAATCCAACTTAAAAATGGGCAAAAGATCTAAATACATTTCTCCAAAAAAGGTATATACATGGCCAATAAGCATACAAAAAGATATTCAACAATGGTAGTAAGGAAACTGCAAATCAAAACCAAAATAAGTCACTTCACACTCATTAGCATGGCTGAAAGAAAAAAGGATAGGGGCACTTGGGTTGCTCAGTGGTTAGACGTCTGCCTTCAGCTCCGGTCATGATCCTGGAGTCTGCTCTGCAGGAGGCCTGCTTCTCCCTCTCTCACTCCCCCTGCCTGTGTTCCCTCTCTAGCTATGTTTCTCTCTGTCAAATAAACAAATAAAATTAAAAAAAGAAAGAAAGAAAACGGATAGATAGTAACAAGTGTTGACAAAAGTGTAGAAAAATTAGAACCCTCAAACACTGCTTGTGGAAATGTATAAAAGCATAGCACTGTGGAAAACAGTTTGGCAGTTCATCATAATTACCGTAAGAACTGGAAATTCTACCTCTAGGTATACCCAAAAGAAATGAACACATACATGCACCCAAAAGCTTGCATACAAATTTTCATAGCAGTATTATTCATGAAAGTTAAAATGGGAAACAAACAAAATATCCATCAAATGATGAACTGGTGAATGAAATAAAGTGTATCCATATAATGGAGTATTATTTAAAATAAAAAGCAATGAAATACTGATACATACTATAACATGGATGAACACTGAAAACATTACACTAAGTGACAGAAGCCAGTCACAATGAACCACATATTGTCCAATTCCATTTGGTACGGACTAGGCACATTCATACAGACATAAAGTAAATGAGTAGTTGCCTGGGGCTTGAGTCTGGACAGGGACTGGAGAGAGTAGGGTGGAAGAGAAGCTGCTAATGAGTACTGTGTTTCTTTTCAAAGTAATGAAAATGTTCTAAAATTAGATTGTGATGATGGTTCCAAAACTCTGTGAATACATCAAAACTCAGACAATTGCAAAATAAGTGAATTTTATGGTATGCACATTATATCTCAATTAAGCTGTTAAAAAATGCACTGTGAAAAAATCTCAATCATTTAATTCTCAAAAATAACAAAATAAAGAAGTTGTACTGTCATCTCAACAGTGGCAAAAATGCATTTGATAAAATTCAAAATTCATTTACAACAAAAGCTACCTGACATAGGAAAAATTGGAAAGAACTTCCTTAATATGATAAAAGTTTTTAACAAAAACCTTCAGCAAATACCATACTTAAGGTAAACTGTGGAAAGCTTTCTCAGCAAGATCACAAAAAACACAGATATGCCTATTATTGCCAATTTTATTTAAAAGTACAATCACCTGGGGCGCCTGGGTGGCTCAGTTGGTTGGGTGACTGCCTTCGGCTCAGGTCATGATCCTGGAGACCCGGGATCGAGTCCCACATCAGGCTCCCTGCTAGGCAGGAAGCCTGCTTCTCCCCCTCTCACTCCCCCTGCTTGTGTTCCCTCTCTGGCTGTGTTTCTCTCTGTCAAATAAATAAAATCTTTTTAAAAATAAATAAATACATAAATAAATAAAAATAAAAGTACAATCACCTTAGTTGAATAAGACAAAAAGAAAAGGATTCTTCTACCCTGGTGCAGAGAGGAGAAAAAAAAAAAAAAGCCACAGTTTAAAAGCACAACTATAATATAAAGGAACCAGCTCTAGAACCCTGCAGAATTGTGGAGGAGCTGCTGGAACTCTCTCCAAGTATGAGAGGCCGGCAACCCCACATTTACATACACCTTCCACCCTGCAAGTACAGACAGTAGCAGGGTCCAGGTGTTAATAGCCAGCCTACCACATTAGTGACCATGGGGTCCCTGGCCCTTACCAGCCCCGGCTGCCCTGGGCACAAAAGAAAATGTCAGGGTTTGAAAGAGAAGCTGCTTTGTAAAATACCCAGCCACAGATCTCCATCAAACAGCAAGGGAGCTGCTGGAACTCTCTGCAGGGTGGAGGAACAAGAGAGCATCACAGTTTACATTCTGTATCCACTTTGATAGTGGACACAGGTGCAGGGTCTGGGTGCCCTATGTAGCTTATTCCCTCAGTAAGCCATGGGCCTTTAGCCCACACCAGATCCAGCCACCCCAGAAAAAGAGCCCAAGAGTAGCACACACAAGGACACTCCTGGTCAGCACTTGCTTACAACTCCAGCCATACTGCCAAGTTGCTATAGGACCAAAGCAGCCCAAAGCACCCCAGGCCTACATCACTCTGGCTCCAGACAGCTTGCTAAGGCAGCCCTGGTACAGAGTGCTCCAGGACTTCCCGGTTCGCCCCTGCTTAGGCTTCACCTGCCCATGCAAGCACCCCCTCCACAGAACATCCCAAGAATCCCTAGCCCATGTCCACATCAGTTTTAGCTACCTGCCAAGGGCACCCCCTATGTGGAATGCCATAGGACACCACTGTCCCCACCCCACCAAGTTTCTAGCCACCTTGTCAGGGAACACCCTGCATTAGCACACCAGAACATTCCAGCTCTACCAGTCTCAGCTCCAGTTACCCCACCAGAGAATCCCCTATGCTGTGCATCTCAAGACATTCTGGCTTGTACCCACCTCAGCCTCAACTATCCTTCCAGGGCACCATCTAGATGGAGAGCTCCGGGAAATATCCCAGCCCATATACACTTCAGCTATAGCTATCCAGCCAAGGTGCCCCTGCATGTAGGGATACCCTGGCCTGCACCCTGCTTCAGCTCCAGCTGCCCCACCAAGGCACCCTCTATGCAGCAAGCCCTGGGATACCCTGTTTTCCACCCATTTCAACTTCAGCTACCCTGCCAGGGTGCCCTTTGTGCAGAGAACAGAGGGGCTGAACTGGCCCACACCCACTTCAGCTTTAGCTGTCCTACCAAGGCACCCTCTGCACAGAGTCCCAGGACACTCTGGATAGCACACACTTCAACTTTAGCTGTCCTTCCCGGGTGCTCCCCGCACAAAGAGCCCTGAGATCACCCAGTGTATGCCCACTTCAGCTCAGGCCATCATATAGGGTCGGCAACAGTACAAAGAGTCCCAGGACCCCCAGACCATCCCAGACACAGCTCCAGCCAGCCAGCCAAAGTCACCAGGCACACATGGGGAAAATCATATATTCCTTCAAATTTAGGAGAAATTCCATCTAACTCACAGAAACAAACACAGAAAGTCAAGCAAAATGAGGAGACAGAGGAATATGCTCCAAATGAAACAAAACAAAACCTCAGGAAAAAAACTAAATGAAACAAAGATAAGTAATATGTTTGATAAAATTTAAAGTAATGATCACAAAAATGTTTACCTCACAGAAGAGTGGAAAAACTTAATGAGAATTTCAACAAAGAGAAAATATTTTAAAAAATCAGAGATGAGGAATACAATAAGTGAAATGAAAATTACAGGAGAGGACATCAACAGTACATTAGAGGATGCAGAAGAACAGATCAATGATCTGAAAGAAAGGGTTGGGAAAATACCTGAGATAAAGCAAACAACAACAAAAAAACCACAATAATTTTAATACATGAGGATAAGGTAAGAGTTCTCTAAGATAAGACCAAATGAACAATCACATTATAGGGGTCTCAAAGAGGAAAAAGAAAGAAAAAGGCAGAGAACTTATTTGAAAAAAACAACAGACATAAACTTCCCTAAGCTGGGAAGGACCAGATAACGAGGTTCAGTAAGCATAGAGAGTTCCAAAAAAGATAGCCCAAGAAGGTGCACACTAAAACACATAATATTTAAAATGTCAAAGGTTAGGGATGCCTGGGTGGCTCAGTCATTAAGCATCTGCCTTCAGCTCAGGACATGATCCCGGAGTCCTGGGATCAAGCCTCCCATCAGGTTCCCTGCTAGGCAGGAAGCCTGCTTCTCCCTCTTTCACTCCCCCTGCTTGTATTTCCTCTCAAGCTGTGTTTCTCTCTGTCAAATAAATAAATAAAATCTTAAAAATAAAATAAAATAAAATGTAAAAGATTAAAGATAGAGAATTTTATAATCAGTAAGAAGTAAGTTACATACAGGGGAAACACCGTAAGGCTGTCAGCTGATTTCTAGCAGAAACTTTACAGACCAGAAATGAGTGGCATAATATATTCAGAATGCTCAAACGAAAAAAATCTACAACCAAAAATAGGCTATCCAGAATTCATGTAGAGATAGAATTCTCAGATAAACAAAAGTTAGGAGTACATCGTCACCAAAGCATACTTAAAAGAAATCTTAAAGGGAATTCTTTAAGTGGAAAAGAAAGCTCATAATTAAAAGAAAATTACAAATAAAAATATGAAAAAATAAGGGGCATTTGGGTAGCTCAGTCTGTTAAGCATCCAAATCTTGATTTGGGCCCAGGTCATGATCTCTGGGTTGTGACATCAAGCCCCACAACAGGCCATGCTAGCTATGGAGCCCGCTTAAGATTTTCTTTTTCCCTCTCCCTCTGCCCTTTCCTGCCACTTGTGTGCATACATGCTCCCTCCCTCTCTTTCTCAAAAAAAAAAAAAATGTAATACATGACATCATATAAATAAAGCAAGGAAGGGATGAGTAAAAAAAGAAGTTCTTTTAGAACTTCCAATGTATTCAAGCCTAAGTGACCATCAACTTAATACAGACTGCTATAAAATTAGAATACTATTATGAACCTCATGGTAACCACAAATACAACACCTACAATAAACAAAAAATAAAAAGAGCAAGCAAGCATAATACTACAGAAAATAATCAAACACTAGGAAAGACAGCAAGAGAAAAAAGAAAAAAGGACAGAGAAGACCTACAATAACAACTAAAAATTAACAAAATAGCAGTAGACACATGCCTATCAATACTTTAAATGTAAACAGACTAAATGATATAACCAAAAGACAAAGGGGTGGAAAATTAAAGAGAGAGAGAGAGAGAGAGAGAGAGAAAGAGAGAGAGAGAGAGAGACCCATCTACATACTGCTTACAAGAAACTCCCTTCAGGGGCACCTGGGTGGCTCAGCCGGCTAAGTATCTGCCTTCGACTCAGGTCATGATCCCAGAATCCTGTGATCAAGTCCCACATCAGGCTCCCTACCTACTTCTCCTTCTTCCACTCCCCCTGCTTGTGCTGTCAAATGAATAAATAAAATCTTTAAAAAAAAAAGAGAGACTCCCTTCCAACCTTAAAACGCATAGAAAGAGACATAAAAAGGACACTACAGAATGATAAAAGGGACAATTCAAAAGGTGATTTAACAATTGTAAACATCTATGCACCCATGATGGACACTAAAACATCTTATGCAAAAGTTAATACAGATAAAGGGAGAAATTGCAGTAATGCAATAATAGCAGGATACTTTAAAACCTTAGTTACATCAATGGATAGTTTATCCAAGCAGGAAACCAATAAGGAAACACCACCTTTGAATGACACCTTAGACCAGAAGGACTTAACAGATATATACAGAACATCTGATTCCCAAACAGCAAAATACACATTCTTTTCAAATGCACAGGGAACATTCTCCAAAATAGATCACATCTTTAGCCACAAAACAAGTTTCAATAAATTTAAGAAGACTGAAGTCATAGCATGCATGTCTTCTGACCACAACAGTGTGAAACTAGAAATTTATCACAGGAGAAAACTGGAAAAAACACAAATAGGTGGAAGGTAGGACATGTCAAAAGGTCACCAAAGAAACTAAAAAGGAAATTAAAAAAATACATGGAGACAAATGAAAATGAAAACACAATGGTCCAAAGTCTTTGGGACACAGAAAAAGCAGTTCTAAGAGGGAAAGTTTTAGTGATAGAGACTTACCTCAAGAAACAATATAAATCTCAAAGAAACAATCTAACCTTACAACTAAAGGAACTAGAACAAACAAAGGACTAGAACTAACAGAGCCCACAGTTAGTAGAAGAAGGAATTAATAAAGATCAGAATAGAAATAAAAGAGACCCAAAATCAAAACAATACAAAAAAATTAGAAAATATCAACGAAACTAAGAAATGGTTCTTTAAAAAGATAAAATTTAAAAACCTTTAGCCAGACTTATCAAAAAACAAAAACAAAGGAGAAAAATAAAATTAGAAATGAAAGAGAAGTAACATTCAACACCACAGAAAAATGAAGAACTATAAGACAATACCATAAAAAATTATATGCCAACAGGTGGACAACCTAGAAGAATTAGATAAATTCCTAGATACATAATCTCCCAAAACTGAATCAGGAAGAAATAGAAAATCTGAACAAACTAATAGTAAGAAAATTAAATTGGTAACCAAAAAAACTCCCAACAAACAAAAGTCCAGCACCACATGGCTTCCCAGGCAAATTTTACCAAATATTCAAAAAAGAATGAACACTTATTCTCCTCAAACTAACTCAAAAAAGAAAAAAGAAAAAAAACTTCTAAATTCATTCCATGAGGCCAGCAATACCCCGATACCAAAGATACTACTAAAAAAAAGGAAACTACTATATCCCTGAACATAGATGCAAAAATCTTCAACAAAATATTAGCAAGTCATATTCAACAATACATTAAAAGGGTAAGTCATCACAATCAAGTGGGTTTATTCCAGAGACATAACAATGGTTCAGTATGTGCAAATCAATCAATGTTATATGCCACAATCAACAAAATTAAGGATTAAAAATCATTTGATCATCTCAATAGATGCAGAAAAAGCACTTGACAAAATCCATTATCTGTTTATGTTAAAAAATCTCAAATTAGGTTTATAGGAAATATACCTAAACATAATAGAGGCCATATATGAAAGAGGCATAGCTAACATCATACTCAAAAGTGAAAAAACAAAGAGCTTTTCCTTTAAGATCAGGAATAAGACAAGCATGTCCACTCTCGCCACTTTTATTCAACGTAATATTGAAAATTTCAGCCACAGCAATCAGACAAGAAAAAGAAATAAGAGGTATCCTGCTTACTAAGGAAGAAGCTAACCTGTCACTCTTTGTAGATGACCTGACACTACACATAGAAAACTGTAAAGACTCCAGTGGTGCCTGGGTTGTTCAGTCGGATAAGCATCTGACTTCAGCTCAGGAAGAAGCTAACCTGTCACTCTTTGTAGATGACCTGACACTACACATAGAAAACCATAAAGACTCCAGTGGTGCCTGGGTTGTTCAGTCGGATAAGCATCTGACTTCAGCTCAGGTCATGATCTCAGGTCCTGGGACAGAGTGCTGCGATGGGCTTGGTGCTCAGCAGGGAGCCTGCTTGTCCTTCTCCCTCTCTCTCTGTCCTTGCCCTTGTTCATGTGCACGCTTGCATGCACTTTCTTTCTCTCTAATAAATAAAATCTTTAAAGAAAAAAGAAAACTCTAAAGACTCCACATTAAATTATTAAAAGTAGTACGTGAATTCAGTCAAGTTGGATACAAAATTAATACACAGACATCAGATACATTTATATAACAAATAACACAGACATCAGATACATTTATATAACAAATAACAAAGTAAAAGAAAGAAAAATTTAAAAACAAATCTGTTTACAATCCCAGTAAAAAGAGTAAAATATCTAGAAATAAATTTAACCACAAAAATCAAAGACTTACTCTGAAAACTATAAAATATTGATGAAGAAATTAAAGATGACACAAACAAACAGACACTCCATGCTCATGCAGTGGAAGAATATTGTTAAAATGTCCCAACTATCCCAAGCAATGTACAGACTCAATGCAATACCTAATGCAATGGTATTTTTTCACAGAATTACAACAAATAACCCTAAAACTTGTATGGTACCACAAAAGACCCTGAAGAGCCAAAGCAATCTTCAGAAAGAACAAAGTATTACAGTCCCAGATTTCAAGATATACTACAAAGCTACAGTAGTCAAAACAGTACAGTACTGGCACACAAAAAAAAGACACACAGAACAGACAAGACAGTCCAGAAATAAACCCATGCTTATATGGTCAACTAATCTATGACAAAGGAGGCAACAATATATAATAAGGAAAAGACAGTCTCTTCAATAAGTGGTGCTGGGAATACTAAACAGCTACATGCAAAAGAATGAAACTGGATCCCTTTCTCACATCACCCACAAAAATAAACTCAAAATAGATTAAAGACCTAAATGTGAGACATGAAACCATAAAACTCCTAGAAGAAAACATAGGCAGTAATTTCTCTGACTTTGCCTTTGCAACATTTTTCTAGATATGTCTCCTCAGGCAAGGGAAACAAAAGCAAAAATAAACTAGGGGCACTATAATAAAATAAAAAGGGAAGGAAACCATCCACAAAATGAAAAGGCAACCTAGTGAGTGGGGAAAAGATATCTGCAAATAATATATCTGGTAAGGTATTAATATCCAAAATATATAAAGAACTTATACAACACAACATCAAAAAAGTAAATAAATCCAATTAAAAATGGGCACAGGAACTGAATAGATATTTTTCTAAAGAAGACATACAGAGGGCCAACAGACATGTGAAATGATGTTCAACATCACTAATCACCAAGGAAATGTAGATCAAAACCACAATGAGTTATCACCTTAACCTTGTCAGAAAAGATAAGAATTAACAAGCATTGGCAAGGAAGTAGAGAAAAAGGAGCCCTCACACATTATTGCAGTTGCTGCAGCCACTGTGAGAAACAGCATGAAGGTTCCTCAAAAATTAAAAATAGAATTACCATATGATCCAGCAATACCTCTAGTGGATATTTTCCCAAAGAAAACAAAAAAACACCAACTCAAAAAGATATGTGCACCCTATGTTTACTCCAACATTACTTACAATAGCCAAATGGAAGAAACCCAAGTGTTCCTCAATAAATAAATGAATAAACAAGTTAGGGTATATATACAATGGACAATTACTCAGTCACAAAAAAGGATGACATCTTGCCATTTGCAACAACATGGATAGACCAAAAGAATATTACACTAAATGAAATAAGTCAGACAAAGAAAGACAAATATTATATGCTTTCACTTACATATGGAATATAAAAAACAAAACAAATGAATAAACAAACAAGCAAAGAGCAAAAAAGACCTATAAATAGAAAACACCAATGGATGTAGTGGCAGAGGTGGGAGGGAGGCATGCGCAAAATGGGTGAAGGACAGTGGGAGATACAAGTTTCTAGTTATGGAAAAAATAAGTCACAGGGAAAAGATATAGCATAAGGAATATTGTCAACAGTATTATAATTAAAGTTGCATGATGACAGGCGGCAGCTACACTGGTCTTGGGCACAGCATAATGTATAGACTTGTCAAGTCATTGTATCTTATGCCCAGAATCAATGTAACATTATGTTTCAACTCTACTTCAGTTAAAAATATAGAATAAAAAAATTAAAATACAACAGATGACATAGCAGGATTATGTATATAGTATAAAAATATTTATATGTAACTAGTAGGTTTATAAGCAAATTTAGTAAGATTAACGAAGAATCAACCATGTTTCTCTACATAGGCAAAAAGCAGAAAAAAAATTTAAACTAAAACCATTCTCAAGAGCATCAAAAATTCATACTTTAGAAATAAACTTAATAAAAAGAAATGTAAGAACTGTAAACAGAAAAATTATGAGATGTTTAGTAAAATTAAGCAAGACTTAAACAAGTGATAACCCTGTTAATAGATCAGAACTGATTATAATATAAACCAACTCCTGAGATGATGTGACATGTCACTGAAACAACATGAACATCAACAAAAACAGATATTAGTTCTGAAGGTGGAGAAAAAACTGATATCTTTGGAGTGCCTTTCATGTAATAATGTCTTCTTTGTGCCAAGAACTTCAATACATACTGTCTCATTTAATCCTCTTAAGAACTTTATGAAAGAAGTACTGATTTTTCTTCACTAATGAAAAAACTATGACACAGTGGGTGAGAAAGCCAGGATTCAAATGTAAGTTTATAGGGCTACAAAGCCTAAAAGGTAAATCTTCATCCAAAGAATTAAAACACAAGAAAAAATCAAACAAACTAACAGAGGAACCTGGGTGGCTCAGCTGGCTAATCGTCTACCTTCAGCTCAGGTCACAATCTCAGGGTCCTGGGCCTGAGCCCAGTGTCCAGCTCCCCACTCAGCAGGAAGTCCACCTGTCTCTGCCTTTCTCCATTCATTCTCTTTATCTCTCTCTCTTTCTCTCTCAAATAAATAAACATCTTTAAAACAAACAAACAAAAAAACAAATCCTGCCTTGATGTATGCTCCTAGGAAGATGGGTATACAATTTGTGGGGAAAAATGTTTGACAATTTCTTAAATAACTAAACACACATATCTAAACAAATCACTAAATACTCCTGGGCATTTACCCTAAAGAAATCAAAACTTATGTCCACAAAAACAAACAAACAAAAAACACAAAATTCATGAATGTTTACAGTAGTTTTATTTTTAACAGCCAAACACTAGAAAGAACTGTTATGTGGTACACTCATATCATGGAACACGACTCAGCAATAAAGAGGCACAACTGATACACACAACAACCTGGATGAGTCTGCAGAGAATTATGCTGAGTGAAAAAAAGGTCAATGTTGAAAGTTTACATATTGTTTAATTCTGTTAATATAACATTCCTGTAATGATAAAATTATAGAAGTGCAGAAGAAATTAGTAGTTGCCAGGGGTGAAGGTGGAGAGGGACAAAAGTAATAGTTGCTATAAAAAAGCAACATGAGATATCCCTGTGGGATGCAATTGTTCTCTATCGTAATTATGTCAATATCCAGGTTATGATAGTGGATTAGTTTTTTAAGATGTTACCTTTGGGGAAAACTGGGGAAAACATATGCAGGATCTCTTTGCATTATCTCTTACAACAGTATGTGACTTCACAATGATCTCAAAATAAAAAGTTTAACTTTAAAAAATGGGAAAATACTCAGGCACAACACATAGCCATGGATCTCAAAGTGCAGAAGAATGAGGTCCACAAAGATAATACTCTAAAATAATGTAGCCAGTGACAGGTAAAATATGTATCTGCTCTTTGCTTCTTTTTCAACACAGGAATGCATCACCTCTGCTTCAGAGCTAAATCACAGTTAAAGTATCTATTTTAAACAGTCAAATATTTGCCCTGAAAAGAATTTCAATTTTTAAAAAAAGTAATTATCTAATGAATTTTATTCCTGAATTTCATTCTGTCATGCATTCAACAAAAATATATTTGAGTACTGACATGGAGCAGACACTGCACTAGGCTCTAGAAACATAATTTTTTAAAAAAGATTTTTATTTATTTGACAGAGAGAGAGAGATCACAGATAGGCAGAGTGACAGGCAGAGAAAAGGGGGAAGCAGGCTCCCCGCTGAGCAGAGAGCCCGATGTGGGACTTGATCCCAGGACCCTGAGATCATGACCTGAGCCAAAGGCAGAGGCTTAACCCTCTGAACCACCCAGGTGCCCCTAGAAACATAATTTTTAAAAAATAGATGTAGTTTTGAAGAAATACTATAGAGAAAGTACCGGGTATTAAGGAAGCATAGAGCAAAAATTCAGTGTTTAAATTGAAAGATTTGGAAGGTTTCCTAAAAGATACATACATCAAATCTGAGACATAAAGAATACACAATAACCAGATACAAAGCATAAAAAAAGGCCCTGATTTGGAAATAAAAGGCAGAAAGCAGGTAGAAATTCATATTCTTCATTTTAATGGACCTACCAGTAAATCATTCCTTCCTCACTAAGTCACGTTTTTCTTTCCTTTTTTTTTTTTTTTAAGATTTTATTTATTTGACAGAGAGAAACACAGCCAGAGAGGGAACACAAGCAGGGGGACTGAGAGAGGGAGAAGCAGGCTTCCCGCCGAAAAGGCAGCCCGATGTGGGACTCGATCCCGGGTCTCCAGGACCATGACCTGAGCCGAAGGCAGTCGCTTAACCAACTGAGCCACCCAGGCACACCTAAGTCGCGTTTTTCACTTAGATTCTAGAACACCACATCCTCATGGTTTTCATCCTACTTCAATGGTAATTCCTGCTCAGTCTGCGCTTGTGCTGGCTCTGCCTCGTCTCCCTGCCTACTAACCTTAAGTAAGAGCGTACCAGGGCTCAGTTCTTAGTAACCTTATTCTATCCTTTAGAGATATCATTCATATCATGGCTTTAAATATGACCTCTATGCCAATTACTCCCCCATTTATATAGAGAGATCAAACCTCTCCTGAACTTCAGACTCATAGATCTAACCAAACATCTCACCTAGCAATCTAATGGGCATCTCAAACCTACAACTAAAACTGAACTCCAGATCTTTCTCTCAAACCCTCTTCCATCTACAATCTTCCCCTCCTCATCTTTCCAGTTGTCCATACCAATTCCTTCACTCCTCTCAGTGCTTCTTATCCTGCATATCCAATTCATCAGCAACTCCTGTTACATTCAAAATATACCCCAAATCCCACCATTTCCTACTACCTCTAAATCCATTCATCCAATCTGAGGCACTATCATTTCTAGTCTGAATTTCTGCAAGAATCTGATATCTCAGCTTCTGCCTCCCTCCCTATATTCTCCTCTCAATGTAGCAGTCAGTGAGATATTTTAAAAAGGTAAGTGATCCTAACACTCCCCAGAACTCCTCAGTGGTTCCTAGTTTTACTCAGATAAAAGCTCTATTAATGGTTTATAAGCCTTTCTAGAATCTGCTCCCACTTCTACTACTGTCCCTCTTCACTTTTTCTTCTCTGTCACAATGATATCCTTACATGTTCCTGCTTTGGACTCTGCACTAGCTGGTCCACTTGCTTATACCACTCTTCTCCCAGTTATCTGCATGGCTATTTCTCTTGGTTCCTTCAAAAGTCTTTACTGAAATGCAACAACTTTTCAATGAAAACCTGACTACCTTATTTAAAATTTCAACTTTCACAGTTGCTTCAGCAGCACATACACTAAAATTGGAACGATAAAGAGATTATAATGGCCTATGCACGAGGATGACACAGAAATTTATGAAGTGTTACATGCTTTTCAGAGAAATAATTTTAAAGTAAATGTGGCAACAACATGTGCTTCTGGGTCAAAGGCATATGAGAGTTCTTGGCACTATTCTTGTGACTTTCTGTATGTCTTAAACTATTTCAGAATAAAGGTTTAAAAATTTAAAAACAAAAACAGACAAGAATTGCAACTCCCTATTATCTCTTCCTTACCATACATTTTCTTCCTTAACAGCACTTACCACTTTGTAAGACACTATATGATTTAGTTTCCTACTGTAATTTTTGTTAGTCTTTCCCTGGTAGGGTATAAGCTCCAAAAGGACGGAGATTCTTGTCTGTTTTGTTTCCTGGTATATTCCGTCCATTAGAGCAGTGCCTGGTACCAAGCACTCAGTATTATTTGCTACCTTCAAGTTTCAAAGGACAGGGGTACCATGACTAGAGAAAGTCTAAAGGTAGAGTACTTTGTAGAGATGAGGGAGTATAAAGTAGGACCACAGGAGTGCATGGCTAAACTAGTTTGGAAATCAAATTCACAGGAGACACGGTAGACCAGGAACTAAGAAACTAGCATGTTGTGTCAATTGGGCTATACAGTCAAATGCAGAAATCACCCTTAGTAGATAGAAAGACAGTCAAATTCAAGTTATAGCAGGGAAATTGGGGATGCAGTTTACAGAGTGATTAAGATTAGAGGGAGGGTTGTATATTGAATACAGAATAAAGCTCCCTATTAGTATATTAGGGTATTAGAACACCCTAAAGAGTTCTAAGAAAGGATGCCTATAAATGGAAAATTTTTCCTACTACAGAATATCAATCTAATCTTCTGTTGAATTAAGACCAAATTCAGTTAATCCAGATAACTAATTTCATAAATTCATCTTAATCAAACAAAAGTGATCAGTGGAAATAGTTCCAAGTAGTACAGCAATTTGACTACATAGATACAACCATTAAATACTGTGAAAATGAAATGCCTTAACAAATCTTGAAAGACCTATGTTTAAAACATTTGATTATTCACTCCTCCTCTCCTCCCATCCCATAAATAGTAGGAGGCAGGTGGACAGAGGCAAGGGAAGAGGACTAGAATCAGGAATCTCAGTAAATACTTCTCCCAACTACAGAAGTAACCATGTAATGACATAATTCTGAGTTCCTTATTGCAGATACAAATTTGGCTTGAAAAAGTGCCAGTTCCTGCAAGCGGTTAATATGGAGGTCTATTGGACAACCCTATTTTAAAGTACATGGATTCCAGAAACCACAAATTCACAAAAAAAACCCCACAAAGTTTATCATTATAAGTTTCAAAAGGTAGTCAGTGAAGAGGTCTACTTATCCACTCAAATATCTTCATAGTGATTATAGACGAAGTCAGATATTCAATCACAGGAATCCTTCAGATCTAATCAAGACTTGAAAATGTACCTATGTCACATTTTAACATACTCAATGCTTTCATAATATCGTACATTCTCTTTATGCTTATATCTGATATACCCATATTTAAAATTGTCAGTTAAACTACACCTAAATTAAATAAATGGAAATCACATTTTTGTCAATAAAACTGAATTTTTAAAAATGGTAACAGGTTAATTTCAGTAAATTACAGAATTATAGAATATTTTAAAAAATCATTTATGGGACTTTAAAACTACCATATCTAATATCTAATTCTTTAAAAGCAAGGACACTAGAATCTTCCATCCTATAGGCAACAGTTTTCAAAGTAATGATAAAATATCTTCCACTTATTGAGTGACCTCTCTGTGAGGATATTGTTTTTAAATTGCTTGTAATTCTCAAAACAATACACAAAGTATTATTATCGTCACATTAAGGTCAAGAAAATTGAGGTTCAGAAAAATTGATGATAATAATTATAATAACTTCTTACCAGTTGGCAACTGGTTATATTAAGCCTAGAACTGTGACTGTTCTAATTTTAAGTCTAAATTTCTGCCATTATACAACACTGCCTCTTAAAATCACTCACTCAACAAATAATCTTTGAGCGCCCTTTATACACCACGCATTGCAGAAAATACCACATATACAAAGACGAATTTGGACCATTGCAGCCTCGTATCTTAGCCCGATGTAGTGTAGAAGTAAGAGTTATAAGCAAATAATTGCAACACAATGTAATAAGCCCTATGAAAGAAGTAAATATATGAATACCATATAATATTGGAAGTGTTTGCTCTGTGTAAGGTAGCAAGCAACCAAAGAAGACTTCAGTTATGACAAAAAAAATGCTTCATATATGAGACCTCATATTAAATATTTTTTAAAAAGATTTATTTGTGCAAGAGCAAGCACATGGGGGGAGAGGGAGAAGAAGAGACAGAGAGAATCCCAAGCAGAATGGGTAAAGAGCCCCACATGGGGCTCAATCTCAGGATGCTGAGATCACCACCTGAACTGAAATCAAGAATCAGACACCTAATCAACTGAGCCATCCAGGAGCCCCTGTATTAAATACTGACGCAACTCTTCAGTTGAAACTTGAATGAAGAGCAGGGTTTGCAGATGAACAATCAAGATAAAGATATTCTGGAGAGGAAGAAGCCTTATTTGTAAAAGCACAAAGTTTCAGAAAACCCTAAGCAGTTTAGTATAGCTAAAAAATACAACTCTTGTGACAAGTGGTAAAGAAGTAATAATAGGCCAGGTCAAGGAGGTTCTCATTTGCCATGTGATAACTGGGCTTTATCCTGTAAGAAATTGGGGGCCTTTCTTAGATTTTAAAGAGACCATTAGTTTACAAAGATTACCTTGTCAAATATGGAAAAACAGATCTATGGGCAGGGACAATCTTTTAAAAGTCTACCACAAATAGCCCAGGTAATACAATTTGTAATTTCTTCACTTCAGACTCCTATATTTAATTACCTACCTGACATTTTGAATGTCTCACAGACCTTTCTAGCCTAAATGTCCAAAACCAAAGTCTTATTTCTCTACCAAACTCGTGTGCTCCACGTCCAATCTCTCAGTAATAGTACAATCATGCAAGTTATTCAAACCAACAACTTGGTTTCACTCTTGATTTTTCCCTCTCCTTTAGCTACCAAATTAAATCTATTTATTACTAATTATTCCTAAGGCATATCTCAAATGCATCCACTTCTTTCCAGTCCCAGTGCCACCCCAAGCTATCACTGCTCAACTGGAATCTGCAATAGCTCCCAAATGGACTCCCTGACATTTGCCTTAATATCAGTTGGTTTTCTTAAAGCATTTATTATAATTAGCAATTCCTTTTATCTATTTACTTGAATTTTGTCTTTCTATCCTATTAGAATGCGTTCATAAAATCAAGAACCATAAACTGTCTTGTTTATCATTTTACTTCAGCATGCTAGCATCAGCCAGGTCAATAAACAATATTAACAGAATATCACATATTTACTATAGGCCAGGCACTATTTTGTGTTTTATATGTGTGAAGTCATTTAATCCTCACAATAACCTGTGATGTAGTTAAGTGTTCTATTGTATCAATTTTATAGATAAGAAAACTAAGGCACAGACTGTTAATTAATATTCACAAGGTTACCCAACAAAGTACATGGCAGAACCCAGAATCAAATCTAGGCAGCCTGGAGCCTATTCTCTTGATTATTAGCCGGTACTTCTCTTAGTAGGTGCTCAATAAATATTTCTTGACCAAATAAACAAATGAGAAGAACAGGTTTAGGACACATGTTAAGTGAGAAGTATGTGGAGAAGGCTATGAAGTAGAGAGGGATAGTTACTATAATAAGCATGCAGAAGGGATGCCTAGGTGGCTCAGCCAGTTAAGTGTCTGCCTTCGGCTCAGTTCATGATCCCGGTATCCTGGAATCAAGCCCCGCATCAGGCTAACTGTTCAGGACGGAGTCTGCTTCTTCCTCTGCCCCTCCCCCATCTCATGTTTTTTTCTCTCTCTCTTTCAAAGAAATACATAAATGAAATCTTTTTAAAAAATGAGCATCAGAAGTCATCAGCTTCTACTGGAAACCACATGTAAAATGCAAGCCCCTTTACAATAAAAAGTGACCATATAATTTTTTAAAAAATAGAAATGCTCTTAAATTGTAATCTTTTAGATCCAATTCTGTAACAAAAACATGTTTTCACAAAGCACCAAGAGCCCCACTGAGTCTTGATTATATCTGAAAAATTCTGTATTATCAATGTGAAATGAAATACTTGTCATTAAGTAAATGTTAAACTTGTACTTTATTAAAATATAGAAGTGCCAAGATGTATTTGGAATTTGACAAAATGGTACCAAAATCCATCTAAAAAAAATACAAGAAAATATGGGAATAACAAGAAAATACCTAAAAAAGAAGAGTGGAAGCACACTTTACCTACTTGATATTAAAATACAGTTTAAAGTCAGAGAAATTAAGATAATGTGTAGAGTTCAAGTTGAAGACATAACAATGAGGAAAAAAGAAACCCAAAGTCCAAAAAATCAGGTATGTATAAATTGTAAAAGTAAATGTAAGAACAAATTTTAAATTATATATACATATTATTTTTTAGTATCTAATTTATAAGCATTGTGAATGCCTTTCTAAGCATCAAAAATAAACTAGAAACTATAAAAGAAAAAAGGCAGATTTCAGAAGTAAAATAATTAAAACAATTTCATAGAAAAACAGCATTAAAATTAAAAAGACAAATTTCAAAATGACAGCCAAGGTTTGCAAATACATGACAGTTAAAAAACCTAAGAAGGGGTTCCTTAAAATTATTAAGAGATTATGATATGGTGGGAATGCAAGCTGGTGCAGCCGCTTTGGAAAACAGTGTGGAGATTCCTTAAAAAATTAAAAATAGAGCTACCCTATGACCCTGCAATTGCACTACTGGGCATTTACCCCAAAGATACGGATGTAGTGAAAAGAAGGGCCATATGTACCCCAATGTTCATCGCAGCAATGGCCACAATCGCCAAACTGTGGAAAGAGCCAAGATGTCCATCAACATCTTGATGGACATCTTGAATGGATAAAGAAGATGTGGTACATATATACAATGGAATACTATGCCTCCATCAGAAAGGATGAATATCTAACTTTTGTAGCAACATGGACTGGACTGGAAGAGATTATGCTGAGTGAAATAAGCCAAGTAGAGAAAGTCAAGTATCACATGGTTTCACTTGCAGTGCATAGGGGTAATGTAGAGGACAGTAGGAGAAGGAAAGGAAATGGGAAGTAGGGTAATTCAGGGAGAGAAACGAAACAACAGAGACTTTGGACACAGAAACAAACTGAGGGACTTGCAGGGAGGGGGGTGGGGGGATGGGACAACCTGGTGGTGGGTACTGAGGGCACCTATTGCATGGAGCACTGGGTATGAGGAATGGGGAATGAATCTTGGAACACTGGAAAAAAATATTTAAGTAACAATAAAAAAAAGAGATTATGATAACCAATAACAAGCCACTTAAAGGACATTAAACAATGGAACACTACACATATAAAAAATGCTCAACATCAACAGAATTCAATTAAAACCAAAACAATGAAGAATCACTTTTATGCAATCAGATTGGATGGAATAAAAGATGGGAAGTGGGTGCTCTCAAATGCTGTTAGCAGGAAAGAAAATGGGCACAACCTTTCTGAAGAGCAATTTAGGAATTTATAGAGTATTTGTGGTTAAATAACCTAGTCCTAAAAAGATAGATTCACAGAGCATTTTTTTTTTTTAAGTTAATAAGTAACCCAACAATCCCACTTCTGGGCATATATCCAAAAGAAATGAAAACAGGATCTTGAACCCATATGTGCACCCCTATGTTGGCTGCAGCATTATTCACAATAGCTAAGAGGTAGAAGCAATCTAAATGTCTATTGGCAGAGGAAGAGATAAATAAAATGTAGTGTACACACACACAGGAATATTATTCAGCTTTGAAAAAGGAAATGCGGTCACATGCTACAACACTGTTGAACCTTGAGGATACACAGGTAAGTCAAATAAGCAAGTCAAAGACAGACCAATACTGCATGAGTTCACTCATACAAGATATCTCAAGTAGTTGAACTCTTAAAAAAAAGTAAAATGGTAGATGCCAACGGCTATGGGAGGGCGAAAGGGGGATTTGTACAAAAAGTACAGTTTCAGTTTTTTAAGATGAAAAAGTTCCACCTAGCTGTTTAATAACAAGGTACATATACTTGACATTAATGTACTGTACACTTAAAAATGGTTAAGACTGTAAATTTATGTTTTTACCACAATCCAAAAAAGTCAAAAATAATATAAATACCCATCAAGTAGGAATTGATTATGCTAGAGACATATGATTAAATACCGGACAGCAATCAAAAATGATATTAACATATATCGTAATATCCAGTCTATTGTTTACAAAAAAGCAAGGTAGTATGATAGCATTCATGCAAATGTCTGTACCTATAATCTGTAAGGACATTCACCTCACACAATTTAATGGTGTTATCTCTGGATAACCTATTATGGATGACCTCCTTTTTTATATTTTCCTTGCTTTAAAATACAATGCATACATACTATTCACATGAAAAAGTGACTGCCACCATTTGTTCCAGAATTCTAGAATGGAATTTTACATTTCTATGTGTCTATAGCACATAGTCGGGAATTAATAAATATTTGAGAGGCAAGATGAGTAGTGATTAAGAAATTAGAAATGAGACAGACCTGGATATGAATCTTAGCTCCAAAATTTATTGATTAAGGAGTAAAGTCTTAAACGTCAATGAACACCACAATTTCTTCAACTATAAATGTCACATAACAATACTTGCAGATTGTTTCAAGAAAAATATACCTAAAGCACTTAGTATCATTTCTGGCTGAGGAAACACTTTAATAAAATGATAGCCACAATTACTACTTCTTGACTTGAAGAACGCACGACACAACAAAAACAAAAATAAGCATTTATAGAAAACTACACTGCAAAATTATACTGAAAATCCCAACTGCATTAAGAAAACAAGAGACCTATATTGTACACCTGAAGCTAATATAATACTATATGTTAACAAACTTGAATTAAAATAAAAAATTACCAAAAAAAAAAAAAAACCAAAAAAACTCTTTGACTGTTGGTCCCACAACACTGATGTTTTACTGCAAAAAAAAAAAAAAAAAAAAAAAAAAAAAAAAAAAAAAAAAAGGTAATGGAACATTTTTGAGCATTAATCCTGCAGCCTTGCATAGCTTATCTCCTTCCAACCAGTCTTTAGTAGTGTTTGTATACAAGGAAGTTAGCTCAGAACTTCTAAGCCCACTTTTAGTCAAACAGACGACCCGAAGCCACGCTCCATGCACGCAAAGCGGCTAAAAACAGTAAAGGCACCCTCCACAAATACTCAGCTACAATCTAATACTGAGCAAGTCAAAAGATAAGAAAAATGGGGCTCTGGGTTGAAGACCAGTGGTGGAGAACTGCATTCTGGACTTGGGAACTACCGTCATCCCATTTCACCCTTTCTTTAAACACAATTACATGCCGTTCAACTTTCTCGCTCGCTCGCTCGCTCGCTCGCTCAAGAAACTGACTTGCCCGCCACGCCAATCCAAAAGCCACACCTGGTGTATTCGCTGCAGAATCTCCAACTCCCGCCACAGATTTGGGTTGCGTCCGCCCCAAAGCGGAAGTGACTTCGGGGGACAAACTGAAAGTAAGAGAGTTCCAATACCCGGAATCTAAAAACCCCTGCGGCGTTCTGAGAAAACTCTTCTCTGACTACCCCTCTCTTTTATGCCTCCCACTTCTGTTAGGGTGGCGAAAAGGGTTCACCACACACTTGCAACTGGTTCCCCGCCCCAAACTCCAAATCATTTAAGTTTGTTCCCTCTCATTGGCCAACGAAATGCTGTGTATCTCCCAGGAACTACAATTCCCGTCAGGCCCCAAGGGAAGTAAAAGTAGGAAAGGACAGCGGCGCGGGGGCAAAGCAAATTGGGAAGTGTAGTCCCTTGCAGGTTGAACAGCGCAGTAACCCCGCCTTCCCCCACTGAAGCTGGAGAAACCAGGTGTTCGGCTTAGAACCCGTTACCGCTAAAGGGAGGAGCCAAGCCCTTAAGCAGCATTCCTCACTTCCCCCATGGAGGATAAAAATGCTCATTGACCAAGAAAGCTCTATAAATAGTCCCTGAAGAAATATGGTTGTCTTTCCAATATTTCCAGGTCAGTAAAAACTCCATAGAACTCCTCTACCTTAGGTTCCCAACTCGTGGGAAAAGGTGCCTTTTTTACAAGTGGGCAAAATGGCTGTCTTCTTAGTTTTACCATTGGTTGTCCTTTGCGTCCTTCAAGGGCGGGTACTTATCACCGATTGGTTCTTTTTCCCTTGAGGGTGGAGGAAGACCTGGCACGGCTCTCCCGCGGCCAGGGAGGAGATAAAGGGGTGGAGAGAAGGCAGTTTTATCAGGTCTGATTGGATGATCCTCATGTCACTCGGAGGATATATAACCTATGATTTGTGGACTGCCCCTCAAAGAGAACGAAGAGGCGGGGCTAGTGCGTGGTGGGAAGGGGCGGGATTCCGCCAGCCGCGGCTGCCGCTGGAGCCGGTGTCCGGGCTGGTGATGGGGTTAATTCCCTTTCGTAAGACTCTTACTTGCACCCACCCAGCCCCGCCGTCGCCCCGCCGCGCCGCGCTCCAACCGCCTCCTCCTCCTCCTCCTCCTCCTCAGTAACGCGGGTAAGAGATGCCCTCCCCTCCCCCCTCCAGCTCCCCGGGAATAACGCGCCTCGCTCCCCTCCCCCGCCCGCCAACCGGTAGCGCTAACGGAGAAGGAGGCAGGCAGGGGAAAGATGTGTATGAGAAGGTGGCCTTCTCCGCGGAGCCATCGGCACTCCAGCCAGGCCCCCGCCGAGGTGGTGCTGCTGCCAGCCCGCCGGGAGGTCGGGTTCCGAGGGAGCCCGGCTTGCTTGGCCCGCCGCTACGGCTGCAGCTGCCTCCACTACCTTGTGCCCACCGCCCCCACCCGGGGGCCATGTGAAAAGCAAACCCCTCGAGGCCTAGCGGAGGAGGCAGGGTTAAAGGTTCCCGAGTCCCTGCCATGGCTGCTGCTTGCTGCTTTTGCAGCCCCAGGGACTCGGGAACCAGCCACAGCAGGCCTGCCAGTAGCGGGTGCGGTGCGTGGTTTTGCTCTCTCGGGTGGCTGCCGCCGGTGCCTCGGGGTCCCCGGCCCACCCCACGCCTCGGGCCCCGACCTTGCACCGGGAGAATTTTTAGAAGGAAATAAGGCGTTCCGACCGGTTGGTGAAATGTAGGCATATCTTGCCTGTGGTACCAGAAAAAGCACAATGGTATTATTGAAAAGAAAGTTGAATGACTGTCAGTGCCACGGACCCCAGGGGTCAGATTTACACACCTTATGGTTGAGCCTTAGGATAAAACCTGTGGTTTTGAAGTTTTTTGTTTTCCCTTTTGGTTACTGGGTGCAGAGGAGACTGCCTCTGCTTTTTGAGCTTGCTTTTATGTAGAAACAAATTGTTGAGGCTGTCTTGTCCGTGTGTAATTGTCCTGGATAGCAAGTTAAGTAAAAGTAAGGCTAAGTAAATAACAGATGATTTTTCTGATTATGATGTCCCAGGAAGTAAGTGTGTATAGATTTAAACATCCATGGTTATAGTTTGCTTAATTGTAATTCTGAAGAAACCCTTTGCTGTTAGCTTAGATGTCCTTGATTACAAAAACTTTTGAGTGATGAAAAGGTGGTTAAAGACTAACCTGAAGCTAACCGAGTTGTAATATTTGAAAGAGTAAGATCTATGTAATATTTAATATAATTGGATACCAGTGTAACTAGAGTAACTGGACATGCTTCAATTTAATAGCATTTGGCATATGTGAGAGTGAATGCTTTTACTTCACATAGTGATTAGGTGCTCATCTTTTCACACCTTGTGAGTTTGGGTTTGTTTTTGTTTGGTTGGTTTTTTTTGTTGTTGTTGTTTTTTGTTTTTTGTTTTTGGCATAATGGATTCTATAATTTGTAGTAGGCATGACTGTATCAAAGGCAAAATTTTAGGCCCACTTCTGAGACTTAACTTGTTACCACTGTAAACTTGGGTTCTGAAGAAATAATCAGAGTTTGACTATGTGTTAGACTATTTCTTCAGGGTCTAAGGAGACCCTCCTGGCTTAATGATCTTGCATATTCCATAGCTAATACACTTGCATACAGAATTACATAGATCCTAGATTCAGGATCTGGAAGAAATGTCGATGTGTGCTAAAAAAATGAAACATAACCCTGAAAGGTAAATTCGCTCAGCTCCCTACAAGGCTCTGATATGTGTGTGTGTATTCATGTGTCACTCAGCACTTTCTAAAACTTGGTGGTTAATTGATAAGTTATAGAATTGGTACTTTCAGATCTCACACTTTATGTACGGAAAAGGCTGATGAAACTGTAGGAGGCTTTTACATTCTCTTATTAGCTGTGAGACCTTCTCTTTGAGCCTCACCTCAGTCTCAGGTATAAAATTGGGATGATAGCACTTAACTCTTGGAGTTGTGAAGATTAGGGATGAAGTGTATAAAGCTGCTACTATCACATTTAATACACAGTATGTATTACTAACTGTTAATGCATCTTAAGAGAATGCGTTTGTTATTTACATGCACAATATGCTGCTGCCTCAGCGCTTGCTCTTTTATGGTAGACGAGTAGTATGGGAGTTTTCATTTATATAGGGAGTTAAATTGGTGCAGTTTGCTGCTAGCCATTTTCAAAGTAAAAGGTATGTGGCAAACTGGAAATCAAATACTGAAGAGTTGTTGATTTTATAGAAGGTTTTTTAATTTTTGCATTAAAATCCTCATGTTTAGAATATATTTCAAATGAATTATTTGGAATGAAAGTCTGTGGTAAATTGTAGTGATAAATTATTGTAAAATCTTTTAGATTTTAGTTGGCTAATAGATGTTTCAAGGGTTATATTGTTTGTAATCCATGTTCACTGCTATCAGGCTACTGACAGGCAACTCTTCAATTCAGAGTTAAGATTTACTTAAGTAAGTCATTTGAATTCATTATGGCCATAGGCTAACTGCAGTTTTGTTGCTGTTTTTAATTCTCAGTATCTATCAGTACTTGAGCTTTTCTTTTCTGTGAAACAACATCCCAGACACATTGTTCCTTTCTCTTTTCAGGCACTTTTGAAAATGTATTGGTCTTCACACATAATACTGTCTTTTGAGTTTGTCCTGGTAGACAAATTAAAGTTTAGCATGAAAAGTTTTATTATGAAGTCTTCTCACAGTCAGGCCTGGCCAGGGTTCAACGCAGCTGTACCTTATGCTGAATGGTAAACGAACCCAATATGATTGAATGCTCTTTTGGGAAGCGTTACATGGAAGCATCAGATATTTTATAAATTGAAATAAAGTTTTTCAAAAGTTATGTAGAAGAAATGCATTGCCATGCCTTGCCAAATAATAAAAGAGATTTTCTAGTACTGGCACTTTAGAATGCCAAATATGTGCATTTAAGTTGACGTTAAGTTTTAATCCTGCAGAAATGGAGAAGCACTGAGAGTTGATAAAGGTTTTATTTTCTCCATTCTTGAAAATGTTGCAATAATAAACACTTAAGACTTGATGGGTTTATAATATATTGTTGCTATTTGAATTAGAAAAAATCACTATTAACACTTTTGTGAGCTTTTGTAAATACTCAAACAGTCTGGGTGTCAAAGAGTTGTGGCTACAAATAGCAGTCAGTTTTTCAAAAAGCTCTTGTAGCTCCAAATCATAGAATCTATACTCTGTCTTTGTAGTCACACCTGTATGTAGTGATGGTAACTTATAATTTATAATTCAAGATAACTAAGATACATAAGGAACATGTCAGTTTTTTCTTAGTATATTATTTTTCCTAAAAAAGGTAAAAGTCTTGCATTTGATCCTGCGAAGTCTCATAATGTTTACTAGTAATACAGACATGTGCAGAGAATCAAATCATAAAATCAAACTAAATTTTAAGTTTACTTTGCTTTCCAAATAAGGATATGTTCTAAATTAAGCAAATTTGTTTGTACCTGTTAAGATGTAAGTATGTGTATCTTTTCCAGAATTTAATTCAATTAGTCATTGAGTGATGGTTGAAATAAGAGGTAAGTTATTTAATCCTGGCTCAAAGCTAGTTCTGTATATTTTCCAACAGTTTGGTTTTTTCCCCAGATTTTATCCTTGAAAATTTTGCCTCTTCTTACCTTCCTAGTCTCTACATGTGCCCATTAACTATATTTTTCCCCCATGGTTTTGAAAACCTGTACTTATGATTTTTATTGTTCTCTTTGTCTTCTAAATTGTGGATTTGTAACTTAAAAGAAAAAATCTACCTGTAAGCCCACTTGTCGTGTGCCTTCTTATTTCATAAATACTAAACCATATAGCATGTTTAAATAATTATTCTTATAGCCTGATTGACTAGTGTCTTCATTTATAAATCCCTAAAATTAGTTTCTTTCAAAAAGAAATTAAGTATGGAAAGTAAGTTATATATGTTTTTACTCTTGACCTTCCTTCTTAAAGGCAATAATTAGATATCGTCTTGCCTAAGAATTTAAAGTACTGTGATTTGACTTCTCCCAACTTTAGATTTATCAGTGACAGATAAAAATTAATTTTGTGGGCTAGCTATACAATTAACGTCACTAACCTTTCTTCTGCTTGAAAGATATTCCATTATTGATATATCACTCTATAGCCTGAGCTGGAACTTTAACTGCAGATTTACCTTGATACCTTGTTTCTCAGTAGAGAGAAGAGCTATGGAATTTAATTACAAAAGAAAGGTCTAATGTTGTGGGGATAAAACTGTAAATGTATGCAAAGCAAGGACTTAAATGAACATCAGGCCCTCATTTTTAAAGTGCTCTTGGGAAAGATGCTATTGCAGAATTGCTGTTGTTTAAAAATAGTATCTTCTTGCTGGAAACAACCCAGATCCCTTCCTTGAGTGAATGGTTAAACTGTTCTGTATCCATACCATGGAATACTATGCAGCAATAAAAAGGAAGAAAACATTTGATAAAGCAGCTTAGGTGGGTCTTAAAGTAATTACACCAGGTGAGAAAAAACAATTGTAAAATGGGACAACCGCATGGTCTAATTTATATAACATTCCTCAAATGGCAAATTATAGAGATAAAGCACAGATTAGTGGTTGCCAGCCATTAGAGATGGGGTTTGAGGAAGCAGGATGGTTGTTTAACTATGGAGGGGTAGCATGATGGATCTTTGTAGTACTGGAACGGTTCTGTTTCTTGATTGTATGGTGCTTGCCTGCATCTACATTGCATATAAACACAGACAGATGGGGCGCTTAGGTGGCTCGGTTGGTGAGGTGTCTGACTCTAGATTTTGGCTCAGGTCATGAACTCAGGATGGTAAGATGGATCCTCCAGTCAGGTTCTGCACCCAGCGTGGAGTCTGCTTAAGATTCTCCCTCTGCCCCTTGACCCCATTCACTTGTGCTTGTGCAGTCTCTCTTGCTCTCTAAGAAAGAAAGGAAGGAAGAAAGGAAGAAAGGAGGAAAGGGGAAAGGGAAAGAAAAGAAAGAAGAAAAGAAACAGACAAATGAGTATATGTGAAACTGGAAAACTCAATAAGTTTGTATATCAATGTCAGCCCCTGCTTTTGATACTAAATTATATTTACATAATGCTGTCATTGAAGGAAACTAAGTGAAGAGTACATGGGATCTTTCTATACTATTTTTTGCAACTGCCTATGAATATATAATTATTTGAAAAATAGAAAGTTAAGTACAAAAAAACCTGATATTTATATACACGTTCCTTATAGTATTGAAAAACGGATAATTTTAAGCAAATAGTCTTTAAAATACCATTCATACATTCTATATTGTTCATTTGTGTTGGTTTTATCAAGTCAAGTTCACATGCATCTGAGCACAACAGAAATACCCCTACATCGAACATATCCAAGGTGCAGTTTTCGTTTTCATTTTATATGCCTTGTTTTACATAAATGCCAATTCTTTCTGCACTCTCCTTTTTTAAAGGCTTGCTGCCCTTTTACTTTTCAACCCCTCTTAATATAAACTAAAAAGAATCTGATATTAGTTATCTATATTGATAGATATATTCATTTTTATAGATATATTCATAGATATTCATTTCCCAGTTGCAATAAAAAGATTTTATCAAGAGGCTATGTATTCATTATGTAACAGATATTTATATATTAAATCTATTATCTGTAAGATAAAACAAAAGATGTTATCTTCTTATAAAGATGTGTAAAACCAACTAAGAAATCATTTGGGGGAAGAAAGTAATATAAGTGCTTGTTAAATTACTCGGTAGTTATTGTATGTCCCTACACTTTTTAATAGGAAAGTACTAAATGTTCTGAAGCAATTGGAGAGTAATGTGAGGAGGTCAAAAATAAAAGTGTAGACCACCAATTTAGGAGGATACTTTTTTTGTGATACAGATGACCTTGATGCATTTGGAGTTAATTTTTGTGTGTGGTATGAGGTAGGGAGTCCAAATGCATTCTTTTTTTTTCCCAGTGTTCCAAGATTCATTGTTTATGTACCATACCCAGTGCTCCATGCAATTCATGCCCTCAATACCAACCACCAGGCTCACCCGTATCCCCCCACCCCTTCCCTTCCAAAACCCTCAGTTTGTTTCTCAGAGTCCAAAGTCTCTCATGGTTTATCTCCCTCTCTGATTTACCCCGGTTCACATTTCCTTTCCTTCTCCCATTGTCCTCCATGTTATTCCTTATGCTTCACAAGTAAGTGAAGCCATATGATACTTGACTTTCTCTGCTTGGCTTATTTCACTCAGCATAATCTCCTCCAATCCTGTCCATGTTGCTACAAAAGATGCATATTCATCATTTCTGATGGAGGCATAATATTCCATTGTATATATGGACCATATCTTCTTTATCCATTCGTCTGTTGAAGGGCAACTTGGCTCTTTCCACAGCTTGGCGATTGTGGCCATTGCTACTATAAACATATGGGGTACATATGGCCCTTCTTTTCACTACCACTGTATCTTTGGGGTAAATACCCAGTAGTGCAATTTCAGGGTCATAGGGTGGCTCTATTTTTTATTTTTTTAAGGAATCTCCACATTGTTTTCCAAAGTGGCTGCACCAACTTGCATTCCCACCAACACTGTAAGAGGGTTCCCCTTTCTCCACAGTCTCTCCCACATTTGTTTCCTGTCCTGTTAATTTTGGCAATTCTAACTAGTGTAAGGTGGTATCTCAATGCGGTCTTGACAAATGCATTCTTTTACATGTGGCTGTCATTTGTATCTCCACACCATCTGTTGAAAACACTATTCTTTCCCTACTGAATTGTCTTGGCTCTTTTGTTGATAATAAATGTAAGAGGGTATTTCTCAACTCTAAATTCTATTAGATTGATTTATAGTTCTATCACTAGACCAGTAGTGCCACACTTTGATTTTGTAACTTTGTAACAAGTTTTGAAACTGGGTCTTGTGAGTCCTCCAACTTTGCTCTTTTTCAGGATTGTTTTGGCTATTCTGGGTCCCTTTGATTTCTTTATGTAGTTTAAGATCAGCTTGCCAAAAGCCAGCTTGGATTTTGATACAGAGTGGGTCAAACATGTAGGTCAGTTTGGCAATTTGGGGAATATTACCACTTTTTAACAGTATTATATGAGAGAATTTCTTTAACGTGTGATGATTCATTTAAAAAGAATAGTAAGGGGCGCCTGGGTGGCTCAGAGGGTTAAGCCTCTGTCTTCAGCTCAGGTCATGATCTCAGGCTCCTGGGATCGAATCCCACATTGGGCTCTCTGCTCAGTAGGGAGCCTGCTTCCCCCACCTCTTTGCCTATTTGTGATCTCTCTCTGTCTGTCAAATAAATAATCTTTAAAAAGAATAATAAACTCATTGCATGTTAATTTTTTTCATAATTTTTTCATAACATTTTCAAAAATATTTCATATTTTTATGAAAAATAACTTTTCAGAATTAAAAAATAACAAGAATGGGATTGCTCTACATTTACAGTTCTCCTTAATATCTCACTTATCAGAAGGTAGCTGGTTCTTGTATCTGCTTTTGTATTCACTCTGATAAGACATTTGATTTTGGTTGAAATATAAAAAGACAATTTGGCTACAAACCAATGAAAAGTAAGGGACCTCATGGACACTCTGAAAGGATCTTGATCAACAGTGGTCCTTGAACTACACTGTGAAAATAACTTGTCCAATGGAAAGCAGTATATGTTTGGAAACTCAAAGATTTGATTAAATGTCACAAGTCTGCCTGCCACTCAACAACTGATGCGGTTTTGAGCAAGTAACTTAGCCTTTCAATCTGTTTCTTTATCTGTAAAATGGGGATAATGACACCATACTTTGAAGGGAGGGAACAAGATCATGCCTGTAAGGTTTGGGGTATGTAGAAAGCACCAAAGAATTGATTCTTGTTCTCTTTCATTTAGACTTGTCCACCTCTGTCTGTTGTATGGGATTACCTAATTTTTTTTCACTGAAAGTTTACATACCAGAGCATGGTTGTAACCTTTATATAAATTTGGTTCATTGTAGTGGTATTTACTTAAGAGTGGAGCTTTATTCATATAGTCTTTTATTATTCCTTTTAGCTACAAATCATGGTAAGAAGGAAAGAGAAAGGAGGCACCTGGGTGGCTTAGTCCTTAGGCGTTTGCCTTCAGCTCAGGTCATGATCCCAGAGTCCTAGGATCAAACCCTGCATCAGGGTCCCTGCTTCTCCCTCTCTCGCTCCCCCTGCTTGTGTTCCCTCTCTTGCTGTGTTTCTCTCTGTCAAATAAGTAAATCTTAAAAAAAGAAAAAGAAGGAAAGAGAAGGGTCAACAAAGAAAGTAAAAGAACAGAAATGAGGGAATAAAATTGATGCCTCCTTTAAGACCATTTGTCACTCACTCCAGTCCTGTTATTACTGTTACAGAATGAAGGAAACTGAAAAAAAAAAAAAAAAAAAACCTCTGCCTGAAATTAAAGAATGGTTCTTTAGCATGTATTTTCCCTGTTATAATTAATAAAATTGGAGTATAAATGACTCCAAATCTTTAATGATTCTACAATACTGAACCAAATCATATATAATGTTCAAAAAAAAAAAAAAGCTCTTACCACTTAAACCCTACATCATTAGAGTAGTAGGTATAACTTTGCATTTATCTGCAAAGCTAAATAAAGTGAATTGATTTTTGCTCTATAGAACATGAAAAGTATGGATTCATTCATTCAGCAGTATTTGTTGAAAACTTATTTTGTACCCTCTACTGGTTTTGTTACACAGAGAAGGCCCTTGCCTTCCTAGATCTAATTTTCTTATAAGTGAGACAAAGAAATGAAATATGTATAAAATACAATATCAGATAGAAATATAGAAATTATTGCAGTGAAAACAAAAGCAGGTTGAGAGTTTAAGGATTGACGGAATGAGGTTATAGGGTCTATTTAAAACAGGGTGACCAGGAAAGACCTCTTGACATTTGAGCAGTCTCTTGAATGAAGTAAGGGAGCAAGCCATGAGATATGTAAGAGAAGAACATTCCAGGTAGAAGGTGTACAAAGTACAGATGCCATGAAATGGAGGAGATGGAGATGGAACTTATACTTGTTTACTGAAAACAGCATTTAAGGTAACAAGTACATTAAGAACACTTTGTGGTGTGGCTCTGTGACTGTTAGCTTTGCATATTTTCAGCCCAACGAATCATTGCCACTGTAGAGTCTCTTAATCCCAAATGTACTGGGTTTTAAGGAACATTCATAAAGTCTAAGCCCAGATCTTTAATCTTCACTTAGCAAGGATTTCTTGTCTTTTCAGTGCTAAACCAAAAGATGCAGTAGTTTTTCTTAAACAACATTACCTGCATTTACATAGAGCAGTAGGCCAGTCTTTGTGTTGGAATGTGAGAATTCATCCAATCCAACCTCAGTAGTCCTCAAGGATTAGTCCAGTGGCAATCACCTGGGCAGCTTGTCCTAAAGTTATCTGCTTTTCATTTCCTTTCTTCCAGGAGGTATTGGAATGAGGGCAAGGGGAGAGAGATGTCTGGCTCCTTTCTGCCTTTCAAGCCAGCTGTGGTGGGTATCTAATAGGGCAGAGAAATCAGGCAGATAGTTATTTAGCCTTTGCTTGAACTATTCTTGTGGCAGGAGTACATTTCTAAGGGACTTCTTGTCTGTACATTATATTTCTTTGTTTCAGCATATTCAGTTATATAGTCATAGATAGGGATATATATACACACACACACAGATGTGTACATAACAATGTAGATTTGTATGTTTGTGTATATCGTGTATAAATATATATATATATCTTTTTTTTAATTTGATTATGGAAGAAGGGCATAGTCAGAGGAGAGGAGATCCAGTTGAAAGAGCTTAATTGAAATGTTAATCGTAATCATAAGGTGCATCAATGTCCATGTCAAAACTATCCCAGTGAATATGTAGTGCCCCCAGAGAGTAGAAACTAAGGTGTGGGTAAGGATGGGAGACTTAACCTGCCCAGATGTAAGACCCTCCTGCTTGACCTATTTGTCCTAATAAGCGGGGAAAGGAAAAGTAACCTTGTTAATGTCCTCAGTAGGTATATGTCTCCCCATTTCATTTCCCCTGGATGTTTAGCACCCTCCTTACACTTACTAGGTTGAATTCCATGTTATTACTGACTGAGAGACTCCATCTAGTCCTCAAAGTGCATTAGATCTTGTCACAGAACCAGGAAGCTAGACCATAATGATATCACTTTCTGGTTTCAGGTTTTTTTCTTACACAAGATGGTACAATCATAGGAAAGAAATGTTTTGAAGAACGGTCTTAAAACCTATTTTTAAATCACTTTGATGATTTGAAAAATATGTTCAGAATTGTTTTGGTTTTTTTAACTCAGGTAATTTTGTCAACTTATGTGTCTTTTAAAGTCAGAAATAGTTCATTAAAAAAGAAAATAAATAAAAATTTTTAAAGATATTTTGTATTTAATACACTTAACAGATTGTTTTGCTTTTTGACTGGGATTAAAAACAGTAAGTTTAAAACTCACTGCTTTTCTAAAATGAACTTTTTGGGAAGTTTGTACTTTTTTTTTAAGATTTTATTTGTTGATTTGACAGAGAGAGAGAGATCACAAGTAGGCAGAGAGAGGAGGAAGCAGGCTTCCTGCTGAGCAGAGAGCCCAATGCAGGCCTTGACCCTAGGTCCCTGAGATCATGACCTGAGCTGAAAGCAGAGGCTCCAACCCACTGAGCCACTCAGGCACCTGGAAGTTTGTACTTTTTAAAAGCTTTTTTAAAAATCAAAACTGTAAAAAAAAACTGCATTGCACATAAAAATCAAATAGTACAGTAGATCTGTAATTGATTATCCTTCCCTTATCTACTTTTATTATGTGGATTTAGGAATTTCTTGAAGAAAGCTAGAATGTTCTTAGCACCAAAAATCAAATGCATTCTTTTTTTATTTTTAAAGATTTTATTTATTTATTTGACAGAGAGAGAGATCACAAGCCGGCAGAGAGGCAGGCAGAGAGAGTGGAGGAAACAGGCTCCCTGCTTAGCAGAGAGTCCTATGTGGGCCTTGATCCCAGGACTCTGAGATCATGACCTGAGCTGAAGGCAGAGGCTTTAACCCACTGAGCCACCCAGGAACCCAATCAAATGCATTCTTTATGCTTCCATCAATTTATTAAAATCATGTCACGTTGTTTTCTTACACATAGGAAGCATGGATTTCTATAATCTTTAAAAATTTATTCTGGAGTTTCTAATTGTCTTTTTTTCTGATTGACACGCAATAATGTACCATCAACATATCCAGTCTCTGCTTCATGGAGGCCTCTTTACCTCAGGGATTTTCTCTTGGATTCTTGTTTTTTTGCCCTCATCTTAGAACTTCCCTTCCGCCAGTTGAGGTTGAGTCAACTGTTCGTTGGCTTCTATGGATCTGTCCTCTCCCTTGGTTTTTATACTCATTTTGCTAGATTATAGCCTGAAATATTTTCCTTTAAAAGGTAACTTGAGAAGTAAATCTTTTCAGACTTTAGATACCTGAAATCTTTATTCTGTTGTCATACCTGATGGAGGGTATAGAATGCTAACTTCAGAGTCATCTTCCTGTTGTACTTACACATCACTGGTGTCTTAAAGCATCTGGGTTACTTTGAGAAATCTGCTGCTGAAATTTTCCAAGTATATACAAAACTGGATAGATGACTCTTTTCTACAATTAACATTTTGATCGATTAGCTTTATTCTATATCAGTCCATCTCATCTTTTTGACAATTTCAAAATAAATTTCAATGATCTGATTTGGCTTGCATGTAATTAACTAGAGTTCAGTATTTGATTATTTTTTATGGGTAAATATACATACAGAAAATGCATAAATCAGGAACTTACCATTCAGTGAATTTTCAACAAAGACTCATGTGTCTGTCAAGATGTAGAACATTACTATCACACTAATAAACAACTACCAAACATTTTGATTCTTTTTCATCATATATTTTCCTCTGCTAGTGACTTACATAAATGGAATCATACAGTATGTGCTGTTTTGTGTAAGGCTTCTTTCTTTAACTCAGCATGTTCTTCACATTTATCCATGTTGTTGCATGTATGAATAGTTGCTTTTTTACTACAGAATAGTATTTTATTGTATAAATATGCAATTCGTTTTTCTTTTCTGTTGATTACCACCTATGTGCTGTTTCTGCTTTTTATCCATTATAAATAAAGCTGTTTGATGTGCAAGAGTATTTGAGAATAAGTTTTAAATCTTCAAATTAGAAACACCTGCTAACACGCAATGTACAGCACAAAAATCCACGTTTATTTCTTCCTTTCATTTCCTAGATCTTTAGTCTTTTTGTTTTGTTTTGTTTTTTAT
Source organism: Spilogale gracilis (assembly GCA_004023965.1). Lineage (NCBI taxonomy): Eukaryota > Metazoa > Chordata > Mammalia > Carnivora > Mephitidae > Spilogale > Spilogale gracilis. Next base: position 80,847 of record PITA01008967.1, read on the forward strand.
TGTTACTAACATTTTTTTTCCAGTGTTTCAAG
>PITA01008968.1:0-53407 GCA_004023965.1 Spilogale gracilis
AACCGGCCATCTTCCCGCTCCCAGGCTTGTCTGAGGCTCCCCTGAACCCCGCAGCCTCTGCCCTGACCCCGGGGCAGGGTGCGGGCTCCTCCAGCATGGGAAGATAGGCCTCCAGCGCGGGGCTCAGGGGTGCAGTTCTTTGTTTTTTTAGATTTTTTTATTTATTCATTTGCAAGACGCGAAAGCCAGTGACTACCCTGGACCAGAAACCTTACTGGTAACACAGTGAATTAACACATATTTCATATGTTGTATGTGTTCTCTCCTATATTCGTGCCATAAAGTATGCTAGAGGAAAGGAAGTGGTGAGAAAATCGTAAGGTAAATACAATAACTGCCGTGTATCTATTGAAAAACAATACACACAGGGTGGACTCGCTCAGTTCAGACCTGTGTTGTCAAGGGTCACATGTTCCTTCTTCCCTACTGTACTATTTCCCAACAGCTTAATTTTCAGAAGTAGAGAAAAAAATGACCTCCTTTCTACACTCGTTTATTTGTGTATACATTTATTCATTGAACAGGTATTCATGGTGCCTCCCCTGGGGATCGTGAGTGACCAGGGCTAAGTCCTGATCTCGCAGGGCTTAGATTCTAGAGCAGGAGAAAGAAATGTTTATGTCTAATGGGACAGGTGGCAGTAATATCAAGCAGGGAAAGGGTACAGAGCAAAATGGGGTGGCTTTTTGTGTGTGGAGAAAGTCTGTGTGATGAGGGCACATTTGGGTAGAAACAGAAGACAGGGAAGGGCTCAGCCTGAAGACCTCCAGAGGCTGACAGCAGGGGACAGGAACTGAGGTGGCCTTGCCTGCCTGAGTTGGCCCAGGCCCCTGGGCACTTGGGGAGGCTGATGGAAGCACCTGCAACCAACCCAGCAGCGTGGGCAGGGCGCTCTAGCTGCCACCACCTCTTACGCCGGCACACACCTGGGCACAACTGGGTGATGCGTGTGCACCTTCTTCCCACCAGCTACCACCCAGGGAAGCTGGGTGTCTGCTGGAGGAAACTGTCTCCGGAGCCTGGAATGAATTTTGGCTCCCCCACTTGGCATTCATGTGACCTTGGGTCAGCCTCTCTGCTCCTGGCTGTCCTCTCTAAAAAGGAGCACGCTCTGGAGCACCTGGGTGGAATAGTCTGGGTGGTTCATTAAGCGTCGGACTCTTGGTTTTAGCTCAAGCCATGATTTCAGTGTTGTGAGACTGAGCCTAGCGGTGGGCTCTGTGCTCAGTCTGTTGCGTTTCTCTCCATCTCCTTCTGCCCCTCCCCACTGTGCTCTGTCTGTATCTATCTCTCTAAAAAAAAAAATCTTGAAAAAGGAGCACACTCTGGGAGTAGATTCATAAGAGGTTCAAGGAAGGCAATGCAAAGAAAAGTGAGAAATACTGGCTGTTATTGCCGTCCAAAGCCAAAGTCCGTGACTCCTCTGCCCAGCTCCTCTTTAGACTTCCCTTGATGGTCATCTTGGTCCCCTGGTATATAGCTGGAGCACCATTCTTTTTTTCACTCCCTGCTGAGATACTATCCTGAGGTGGGTGTGTGCTCATTACCTACCCAGAGTCACTGGCTGTACGATCTTTAACAAAACACTGAACTCTGAGCCCTCAGTAATGGATCTGTCTTATATGGATGTTTGGGGGCTTAATGAAATAATATCTAAAGCACAAGTTAAATCATAAGCACTCGGTTTTTATTGTGCAAACTTGGGATCATAAGAAAAATTGGAAAGTATACTAAACTCCTATCACCAAGATATAATAATCATCTATATCGCGTTATATTTGTTTCATTGGCTTTTTAAGAAATTTGCTGAGAGGGATGTGTGGGTGGCTCAGTGGGTTAAGGATCTGCCTTCAGCTCAGGTCATGATCCCAGGGTCCTGTGATGGAGTCCCGCACCAGGCTCTTTGCTCAGCAGGAAGTCTCCTTCTCCCTCTGTCTGACGCTCCCCCTGCTTGTGTGTGCTATTTGTCAAATACATAAATAAAATCTTTAAAAAAATTTGCAAAGATATTTTACATTAAAGATATCCTGATATTTAATTCAATTAAGTAAGCATCTCTTAAAAGGAGGACCTATTTTTACATAACTTCAACATAACTAACAGGATTAACAACGATTCCTTAAAATTAGTGACACCGACTCCCAAGTTCCCCAGTTGTCTGAAAGAGGTCTGTCAATTTGGGTCTTTAAGCCATAAGCTTTCATTTTGGAATAATTTTATATTTACAGAAAAGCAGCAAAGAATTCCTGCACACTTTTACCCACTACTATTAACATGTAATCAGAGTATTTGTCTAAACTAAGAAACCAGTATTGGTACATGATTATTAACTCTTCTATTTCTCTTAGTCTAGAATAGTTCCCTGCTGCTCTGCCCTTCTTCTTCCATGTGGTTAATTTGCTGAAGAAGCTATGTTGGTTTTTTAGCAGAATATCACATGCAAGTGGCTTTATCTGATTGCTTCCTTCAACTTCTTATTTTTTTTAAAAGATTTTATTTATTTGACAGACACAGCGAGAGAGGGAACATAAGTAGGGAGAGTGAGGGGGGGGAGAAGCAGGCCTCTTGCCGAGCAGGGAGCCCCATGCGGGGCTCGATTCCAAGACCCAGGGATCGTGACCTAAGCTTGAAGGCAGACGCCTAACGACTGAGTCACCCATGCACCCCTCAACTATCATTTCTTTTCTTCCTCTCTTCCCTGTTTTTACTTGAAACTGGAAGTTAGAGATAAAGGTTTGATGAGATCCAGGTTCAGTGTTTTTGGCAAGAAGGCTTTCTGGTGAGGCTATGCAGCTGGTGCTCAGGATTTTCACATTTGCCCTGCTACAGCTGTCAACATTCTTCAGCCTAAGGGGGCATCTTGCAAACACCCTGAACCTGTTCCACCTGCCCCCTGCGTCCCCTCCACCAAGCTGTTGAGCCCACTGCTGATAGATGGAACTTGCTTTGATGGTATCCCTGAAACTGTGGGGTTGACTGGAAGGACCTCCAGAGCTGTCCTCATTAGCAACTTTTTTTGCTCTTCCATGGATTAAAGCATCTTCATGCTGCTTGGTGGCCCACCCCTTCCCTGGCCTCTAGGAATTTAGTGAGACCTCCAGCAGCATACTGCTGAAATCTCTGTCCCTCTGAACCGTCCCCTTGAATCGGACCTAAGAGACCCCATGTCTGGTCTTCAGACAATGCCTATGTGTTATTTATCCCAACCAGCCCTGGAAGTGGTTGGCCCCCATTGCATAATCTTTGCGGAAATGTGGCAGCCAGCCTACCTTCTTTCCTTAGCTCTCCCAAATGGGAGTTAGTCATTCATCTCCTGTGACCCCCAAACTACAGGGAGCATGGGGTTAGTGTCCCAGTGGGTCCATTTAAAGCTCTTCCCATTTAGCCTTGAGGTGACTGGCAGGCATGGCCTCCCACAACCAAATGAGAAGAGTAGGGCTCACTCAGAAAAGCTCTGTCCAAAGGAATCCTATTCAAACATCCTCTTTAAAAAAAATCCAACTCAATTTTTACTTGCACTTCTAATGTTGGTGAAGAGTTTAAAAATCTCTACCCAGTTCCAGACATCTCCCTGGTGAATACAGTACACAGTCTGGCCCCTTCTTAGGAATGTGAGGTCTAATGTCTCCTGGGGGCTGTGACTGAAAACTCCCATTCCCGCTTCCTGTAACAGCCCGAGGTTCTGTCATTTTAGAATGCCTTCCCCACCCTCACTCTCTTCTCCACACTCACTGTCTTCAAGGTCCAGCCCAAGGTCAGTCTTGTCCAGTTCCCCAGACAGAGCAGCCATAGCCTTGAGCATTGTGCCTGACGAATAAAACATCTTGGATTGTGACTTTCCAAGAAGACAAGTGAAGATGACTATTTGCTTTTTGAGGGCATTCTCCTACATGAATTTCTTAGCATCCCGTTCTTGGTTGTTAGCAACAGAAGTATACTTGTTAGCTTAGGCTAGAAAGATTTTATTGGAAAGAATCTGGGAAGTTCATAGACTCAAGGAAAACCTGGAAAATCAAGATGTGGTAGAACAGAACTAGGTCAGGTCTGGGGCTCCAGGTAGCCCAACATCGTGAGGTGACTTTTCTTCTCAGCATACCCTGAGTAGACTCTGCTTTAACCTCCTGCAGCCCCCAGGTGTCTCCATTTAGGATGCAGATTTCCAGGAAAGGGTCTGATGCATAAGCTTGGCTCCAAAGCTGCCTCCCTAATGCGGCTGGGATTCTGTGAGTGACAGCCCACCTCCATCACAGCAGGCCAGGAAGGGCCACTTCCCCTGAAGAAGGGCTGCTGAGCAGACAAAAAACAAAACCAAAAAATGAAACTAGAAGTCTGCTACAAAGGTTTTCTTTAATAGCAGTGCCACTAAGGTATTTGAAATATGATTCAATTTCCCAAGGCTCAATTTATACATGATACTTTGGATAACCAATCAAACTTCTCTGTGCAGCTGCTGGAGAGTTTAGGGCACATCGTGTCTCACCCATTGCGAGTCTGTCCGTTTGATGGTGTCCATGCTGACTTTGCTTCTCTCCTGCTTCTATTTTATATTTTTTAATTAAATTATTAATTTTAATTCCACTTAGTTAACATACAGTGTTATGTTAGTTTCAGGTGTACAATATGGTGATTCAACACTTCTGTACATCACCCAGTGCTCATAGTGATGAGTATGCTTTTAATCCCTTTGCCTGTCTCCCCCATCCACCCCACCATCAGCTTGTTCTCTTTAGGTTAAGAGTCTGTTCCTTTGTTTTGTTCTTAAACTCCACATGAAATCATAGGGTGTTTTTCTTTCTTTGACCTGTTTCACTTAGCATTGAACACTCTAGCTCCAACCATGTTGTTACAAATGGCAACATTTCATTCTTTTTGATATCTGAGTAATAGTCCATTGCATATATACCACAGCTTGATTGATTCATCAGTCGATGGACATCTGGGCTCTTTCCATAATTTGGCTACTGTAGATAGTGCTGCTATAAATATCAGGGTGCCTGTGTACTTTTGAATTAGTATCTTTGTATTCTTTGGGTAAATTCCTAGTAGTGTAATTGCTGGGTTATAAGGTAGCTCTATTTTTTAACTTTGTGAGAAACCTCCATACCGTTTTCTAGGGTAGCTGCACCAGTTTGCATTCCCACCAACAGTGTAAGAGGGTTTCGCCTTTCTCTACATCCTCACCAACATCTATTCTTTCTTGTGTTGTTGATTTTAGGTATTCTGAGAGGTGTGAGGTAGTATTTCATTGGTGTTTTGGTTTGCATTTCCCTGATGCTGAGTGATGTTGAGCATCTTTTTGTGTTTTATATTTTTTAAGTTCCTTTTTCTAATTTGACATCTTCATGTTTGCTGTGCTTTTGTGTTTTGTTTTCCTGGAATAAGACAGAGTAGAAATGAGTAGATTATCTGTGACTCTTCAGGAATGTGTTATGGTATAAAGCAAGGTTCATCTGTCCTGAGAGCATTCCCCCTGGAAGGGCTTGTAGTTTGGAAGCCAGCAGTTACAGAAACTTCATGGCAGGGTGTCCCTGGAGTTCTCTACTTTTAAAGCGTTCCCAGAGTCATTAGATGCAAACAAGTTGTCTCAAATGTTTACTGTGCAGCACTCCTGTGTTTAGGGGCATGCAATGTGACCTGTGGGGGCGCAGGCCGGTTTCTTCTGTGTGTGTGTGTGTGTGTGTGTGTGTGTGTGTGTGTGAGAGAGAGAGAGAGAGAGAGAGAGAGAGAGAGAGAGAACAAAGGGAAGTTGGCTGAAACAGCTTGGAGCAGGGCTCTGCTCCAGGGTTATTTTCCGTATGACCTCAGCTGAGCTCGCTCTCTCTCTGGAGGAGACCGCCTGGCCTGGGAGTACCAAGGAAAATTTGGCAGCGCCTTGGGGAGTTAAAGTGCAGCCAATAGCAGCAGGTGCCAGGAACAGCCTGGAAAACTCTGGTGAACTTCCCAGAGTCACATAGCAGCCTCACTTTGGGGTTGGAGAAGCAAAGTGAGGGCTGGATAGAAAGTCGGAAAGTCCATCTGCTGCCGTCAGAAGTACCCCATCTCCACCTGCCACAAGAAGTTGGCTTTTCCCACCTGAGCCTGGAGACCTCAAGGGTAGGGGGTCTCACCAGGGATCTCTGGGTTTTAGACTTTCTCAGACTGGCTCAGATGGAGGGCAGCTGGTGGTAAAGACACAGCATGTGTCCCACAGATATTTGGGGAGGTAGCACAGTCCTCTCAGGACCATGACAGAGAATTCGGGAAATGTCCATCCTTTCCTCCCTGTGGGGCCCCAACTCCTGTTTCCCTCTGCTCACTCATCTTGCCCTTGGCCCCATTTGGTAGCAGCCTCAATGAGGTCCCTGGCCTTGAGGACTCATGGTTCCCTGTCTGTGCTGTCTTGTTCAAGCTCTCAGCTCCTCTGTTCACACTGAACGTGGGGGTTGAGCACGTTCACCTTGTCTACTAGCCATGGCTGGGAAGAAGGTCTCAGGGTAGGGCTCAGTCAAGGTTAACTCCATTGGATCTCACCAAAAGGCCACTGAGAGGATGCTCAGGACCTTTAGAGTCCAGAAAGGTTCTTGTCAAAAGTGGAAGGAATCCTTGGACCCCAGGGCCACTGGACCCAGTGACTCCGAGGACCTTGCGGCATGTTCGGTTGGAGAACAGCAGCACTCTTGATTTCCAGTGAAACACATGCTCACTTTTGGCAGCTTGACCCATCTGTCTTTCTTTCTAGAAAACTCAGAGTATGACTTTGCTGAGATAGGGCCATCCAAGCTCAAGGAACAATTTGTGGTTATTCAAAACCACTCTCAGCATCATAGTGATGCTCCAGTATGCAGAAAGTTACCTACCAGCCAGATTTACCCCCCTCCCCCCCCGAGCACAAAAGGCCTCCCACACAAGAGGCTACACTGGCTGGAGCTCACCTTTTCTGCTTTGGCTAAGGCTGTTCCCTTCCCCTGCAAGGCCCTGAGGGGTGACCCTCCCAGGTAGTCACTACCTGGGAGAATTCTCCCCCCAAGTAAGGCCTTACTCCAAAGCCACTTCCCTCATGAAGGCCTCCCTGGCTCACCCAGTGTGGCGCCCATCCTCTCCTCCCTTTCACCTGTGTCCTGGTGTACCCCGCATCACTCAGGCCTTGTGTGTATTTCCACCCAGCTTGAATGCTGCTGGAGGGCAGCTGTGTGTCCCTGATAGAGCTGGGCCAGGGTCTGGCCCAGAGGGGTGGACAGATGTGCTGGCATGTAGGCTGCCACCAGAAAGCCCCATTCTGGTCACACAGAAGGATCTATGACCCTCAGGCTGCAGTTGCCCTTCGGTTACCCTGACCCTTCCAACCCGCTCTGCTCTGTCAGCAGTGGAATTTCCCCCTCCCTAAAGACCTGAGCCCCATTCTGACATCTTTGTCTTACAATGGTTCTTCTGTTACAGAGGGCAACTTTTTCATGTTGCATTTCTAGAAAAGACAGCCTTCACAGGGGCACTGTTGGGGTCATGGCATTCCTGAAGGATAGACTGGCATACCCATGGTGGCTCTGCAGGGGATGGGCTCCTGACCCTGGAGTCCCAGGAGGTTCCCCTTCTCTCCTCTCCCCTGAAGCACAAGACCATCGGTGGGCTCCTGCTCCTCGGCTGTCTGGCCCTCCCACAGCCATGGGAAGCCAATCTGCCAGTCTACTTCCTGCTCCTTGATGAGGCCAGGCCAGTGGTCAGGGTGGACGGGAGGCAGAGCAGGGAGAGGGAAGTCTTCCAGGAAGTGGAGAGCCGAGGCCCTGGCTGTGCTCCCACAGGAAACCGCCAACTGGAAGGTCCAAGGGGCTCAGAGGTGACTGGGGATCCTGGGCACCTCTGAGAGAGCTGGCAAGTCACTCCAGGGGAGGGAACTGCTTGAGCCGAGGCACTGGGGGCACACAGCCTAGCATGGCGTGGCCAGGGCCCAGGGAGAAGGAAAACTGATTAGTGGTTACCATTCGGCATCTTGAAGCACTTAATGTTGAGGTCAGTTTCCGAGAACCCCACACAGTTCCTGGAGCTCCAGCAACATCTCTCTTGACGCCCTCAGGAAGGCAGCCCCATGGGGGAGAGCACGGATCCCCCTGTGGGGCAGTGGGGTCTTTGTGCCTGTGCTCCCCGACTAGCTCGCTAGTGCACATGTGACTTGCCTGCCGCCTCTTGTGTAGTTCGCAGGGGCCACATCTTGTGGCCTGGTTGGTGCATTTCCTCTTCAGATAGCTCATCCCATGCACATGGTTTACGGTCATACCTGGGCTTGAGAAGTCTCCTGATTGTGCACAAAGTAGGTGGAAAGCCTTTCATCCACAAATTTAAGAGGCTGTGTAATTTGTCTTGGTTTTGTCTGCAAGGCTTTTTTCTCTCTGTGACTTCATATTTGGGTGGCTCCCTTGAAAGGAAGCCATCAGGGTGAGATCTAAGAATGTGGAGCTGGTGCCAGGCCTCAGATAGGGAAGCTGCACCCCAACACAGGAGCCGGAGGCCTGCGCCCAGGACTCGCCCACCTGCCTGTCTATGCTGTTTCTCAGCCTGGAGACTCCTGGGGGGAGGGGTCTGGCTTCCCATGATGCCTGCAGAGCCGGAGGGAGGGGAAGCAGGTCATCTGCCATATCCCTTCCCTTCCCGAGGGCCTGCTGTGGAGAGAAGCTGTCCACTCAGCCTTTTTACAGATCCCTCCATGTGGCCAAAGCTCGGTAGGTTTGGGTCAACTCCAGTGTTTGTGTGATTCCTTCTCTCCCTCCTGCTTCATCTTTCTTCTGTGGCTTCAGGCTCTTCTGGGTCTGCAGTGGTCCTCCCGCACCTGCTCCTCAGGCCAACCCAGACCATCTCTCCTTTGTATGTTGGGGCCGGGGAGGCAGCCGGCCTCCGGTGCCCTCTCTCGCCTGGCCCTTCCTCCCCCACTCCCTCTCCTTCCAAGAATACGCCATTTCACAGAAAGTTCCATTTTCACAGCCCTGGTCTTTTCACACGTTTCCCAGTTCTAACATCACAGAGGAATGTCTGACATCATCTCCACTAGTGAATCCAATGTTCACCAGCTGCCACCCTTACCTCCCTGCCCTCCCTCTCACCCCTCCTTTCTTGACCAGCTCTTTGCTGAATGTGGCCTCTGATGATCCAGACACACTTAATTCTTTTCCCTGGAACCTGCTCTGCCCTCCAGCTCGAGAGCTGCACCGCTCTGTGTTAGAACACGAGCTAAGTCTTGGCCTCCAGTGACATTGTTCATTGGTTCCCAGACTCCCCTGCACATGAGAATCCCTTGGGGAAATGGTAGCAACCCCCGTGCGCCCCCCCCCCCCAGCTGGATCACACCCTGTACCCATGAAGTCAGAGTGTCTGAGGGTGGGGGCCAGGTGGCAGCAGTTTTTAAAGATCCCCAGGTGATTCCAGTGTGCAAAGTGTGGGCGCCAGGAACTGAGTGCTGTGCTGAAGGAGGTCAGAGCCATGGCCAGCCTTGTGGAGCGTGGGGCACAGACAGACCTTCAGAGCCGTGACGGAGGGGGACAAGGGGACATTTTTCTCTGGGGGCTCTCCCAGCTTCACGGTGAAGCCCTGCTCTGGGGAGGGCTGACAGTGGACCAGGAGCTCTCTCCCTTCCTCAGTGGAGGGTGCTGGGTCCAGGTTGGGGGGTGGGTATGTTAGGAGCTCAGTCCCCAGGAGAGCCTCGGATCTGCAGTGATGAGGCAGGCCATCAGCTCAGTGTCTCCTGCCTGGATGCAGTCTGAGCCCTGGGCTTGCAGATGGACGAAGTGCACACTTAGGATGAGGGGCCTGGGCCTGGTTCCCGACCCACAGCTGACAGCAAGGCCACCCACAGTAGCAGGGGGCTATGTCATATGACCATAGGTGGGAGGCTGGGGAGCCTCAAGGTGCAACCCGCGTGGATTTTCAAAAAGGAGTGACAGCAGGAAATTCTTTCCTGGTATTTCCTTAAAGCCGTGATGATGGCAGCCTGGGAAGGCTGGGCTCTGGCGGAAGCCTGCTACCCTCCCTTCTCGGCCTCTCCGACAGGCAGCTCCATGGGTGGTTCGCAAACTCCTATCAGAACCCTCTGCGGAGCTTGTGAAAACACAGATTGCTGGGCCCAGCCTCAGAGTCTGACTCAGGGGGTCTGGGTCAGGGCCAGAGAGGTTGCATTTCTAGCAAGTTCCCAAGTGCTACAGAATGGAGGTCATCCTCGCAGCCCCACAGTCTACAGCCTCTTCCCAGGTTCTTTTCCAGCTTGCCACAGTCAGAAGTTGGAGGGAATAAGAAAGGGATGAGGAAAGCGCATGTTGCCTCCTCTGGTTGAGGGAAGGCAGGCTCTCATATGTCCCTGGCGGTCCTGGCCCAGCACCAGGCAGCAGGAGTCCTACTCTGTGAGTGCTTCCTTGTAGGGCAATGTCCAAGGGTGGTGTTGCCTGGTGCCAACACAGGCAAGAAATGCTAGTCTGTCATGTATGCTCCAGGATAAACAAAATCTATCGGTGGCTTTCTAAATACTCAATTCTTCAACTCAGCAACAACAACAAAATACCAATTTAGCCTAAAGTGCCCCCAAGTGCCCTGTTCCAAGCACTCTGACTCTACTGGGGACACAGCAGTGGCTTGGGCACGGACAGCCTTCTGCCTTTCTGGAGCTCACTGTCATGACAGTAGGGATGACGGGTATGCACACAAGCCATTGCAGGGATGAGTTTGGGAAGGAGAGGACAAGATTCGGCCATGTAAGTTCTCCATCCATCTATCCCAGAGTAGATTTTTTTCCCTCCTTGGACTGTTCATGCTTTGCTGACTTGTACCAGCTTATAAATTAGCCCCAAATGTGCTGCTTGCTGGAATGTGCTTCTAGTTGTGCTCACCTGAGTGGTGACCCATTGAGGCATTTAACAAGAGGTTAAATGTTCCAGCATCTTTCCTGCTCGTACTGTTCAAATTAAGATGAGTTTCCAGTTCCCCTCCTGCTGAGGATTCGATGGAAACAGCCGGGCTAGCGGTATGGGGATTACTGTTTAACTCTGCCTTTCTCCAGGCTGGAGGGGGCGATGTGTGGGTCTGTTGTGAACGAGTCACTTAGAGAATTCCAGTCCCCCCAGGAAACCAGAGACAATGTGGTGAAATGCATTCTTTTGTGTCCTGGGGCCAACAGCCTTATGACTGAGTGGGTGAGCTCTGTGGCTGTGGCAAAGGCACTGGCCGATGAATCTTCCACCCAAAGCTCTCCTGAGAGCAGCCTGTGTCTAAATAAACCTATTTTTCAGGCTATCCAGAAATCTTAGCCTCTTCTGGAAGTTATCTTTACTTTTCTGTGGGAATAGAGGGGTGACCCCATGGACCCAGGGAAGAGATGCCATTCACATGTCTTTGAGGACAAGGATATTGTCTGGTTTCATCCGTACCATTTCCCCACAGATTGGTGGTACATGTCTGAGCCTGGGCCAACACTTAGAATCTGTGGCAGCATTTTAAATTCTGGGGCCACGATCTCTAGCCCATAGTCTGTGCTGAAATACAGCCTAAAAAATGCAAGTTCCACTGGGTGCTCAGGCAGTGTTGATAACCCCGGAGGCTTTGAAAGTCAAGCAGGCCACCGAAGAAATGAGTTTCAGGACTGGCTTTTGGGGTTCTCCGTTCTTCCTTTGTAACCAGCTGATGCTCACCCACATAGAGCTATAGTGTCAACAGGAAATACTGTATAGTTGTGGTTAGTACCATAAGGCCCCCCCACCTAAATGAGCACAGTTTTCAGGAGAGATGGTGCTGCAAATAATTATTCTGACCAGATGACCCATTTCTTAGTATGGCCGTGTTGCATCTCTTTTAAAGATCTGTCCTTTCCTTCTGGACAAAAACATTTCAGTTTTGGATCGCACATCAGCTATCTCTTACAGAAGCTTCTTTTCCCATCTTATAGGCAGCATCCGTACTAGAAGTTAATTCAGCAATGAAACCGTCAAAGGTAGAACTTTGATAGAAGGAATAGGCAGTGGAGATAGCTTGGGGACAGGGCTGAACGTCCCTCTTGTATGTGAGCGGGGTGGAAAGGTCAGCCGTGCCTGGGGTCTTCAATTATGGGAGCACCTAGCTCATCTTCACCCCACTGGGTCAGTTACCCAGGATTCAGACCACAAGGACTGAGGTCCAGGAGAACGGGGGCACAGCCCCCAGTGGGCTTCATGTGCAGCCAGCACTGAGCATGTGGCTTCAGAGGGAAGGAGTTCGCAGAAAACCCACGGGCACTGTTAGATCTTGCGGCTTAGCTATTGTCACTTTCCTGAACATACCCCCACCCCCTGGTTGCCTGTGGTATGTTTGATTTCTTCCTCTCTACTTTGTCTCCCGTTGCTTCCCTTGTGGCTTTAAAGGATGAGTGGCAACGTGGCATAGTGGAAGCGATGTGGTTTTAAAATCAAGAGAGACTTCATTTCCAATCCCAGCTCTGGCATGTGCTAGTTGTAAGATCTTGGGCAAGTTCATCTTTTGGGCCAATTTCTTTATCTGGAACACGTGAATAATGGTATGTACATAGGTCATAAGGCTGCCATAAAGCCTAATAAGCTAATGCTCATAAATGCTTAGCCCAGTCTGGCATGCGTGCTTCAACACGTGTCAGCTATTAGGAAGTGAACTGGGGGGACAGATTCTCTGACTGCATTTGCATGCAGATCACAGTGAAATAGGCTATAGATCAAGTAAGGTAGAACAAACCAACCAACCCAGAAGTGGTCTACCTTTCTAATGAGAGGAACAGATACATTGCAGTGTGTGTGAGAAGAGCCGTCTCTTGTTGGCACCAGGTGTGGTCCGATCCAAATGTCAGCTGTGGTTCTCCTCTGAGATCCACAAATTGGTTTGAACGGTATCCCACATATAGAGGGAGGTCCCAGGGGACAACCCCATTGGATTTGGTTGAGGAGGGGGGAAGATGGATTTCTCTGTTCACCTCTGTGGCTTCACAGACTCTCTGGTTTTGAGTCATCCTGTTTAACTGTCTGCAACCTGTTCTCACTAGTTCCGTGGCAAGCATCCTCCCCTTCCTTCCCTCCCTGAACAGCACTGACACAAAGCTGTGTGTGCAGCAGGCTTTTACTGAAGGTGTGGGACGATAAAGAGGATTTACACTGGACAGCTCCAGCACCCAGAGACCAAGACTGTGGCTCAATCCCACTTTCTCTTTTCTTCTGCTCAGCCCATCCTCCAGTGTTGGCTTTCTTGGCAGAAGAGGGGACTTGAGGTTTCACTTTCCAAAGAGGTCTGTTACAGTGTGTTTGGAAACACATGTAGCTTTGCCTCTAAGAGAACCCTGATGTTTTTAATTTTGTGTAGTTCTGTATCTAGCTCTGTAGGCCAGGGGATCTGGGTCTTCAGAGGTAGAACAACATGGTGACCAAGAATCCATGTGCTGGAGCTAAACTGCCGGGTCAGATACTGGTCAGTCAGTGGTAGGGACTGGGTTGTTGGGAGGACTGAACTAGGAGAGCGGGACTAGTAAGCCTGGAGTGGTGTCTGAGGCATACACTGGGCGCTCGGTGAATGCCCGCATTAATCCCCCTGGGTGGACTCTGCTGTCAGTTTGCAGGACGAGCTGCATGCATGGCGACACTGGTCATTCCAAGCTGGGAAGACCCCTGCGACGTGATTAACCCAGGTTCCTGATGTAGAAGGACAAAGTAGGCGTTCTTAAGACAAATTTTTCTCCTTTGTGAGACTGTAGTTGAAATATCTGGACACAATAAAGGAAATTTTTACTTAACCAGGCTGGGGGAGAAGAGTGGAAAAGAATTCTGTTGTTTTCATCTAAACAGTAACAGGCCACAAGCCATTTTAGGTTTCCCTTCTCATTACTAATCTCTTCACATTCAAGATTCATTTTGGGTATTTTTTTCCTCAAATATACACAGAACAAAATAAGGCAAGTTTAAAAATTCTTTATTTGACTCTTAGACAAAGAACAAGTATTGCATTGTAAAGACTTGCTTAAAACCATTTAAGTCTGTTGTCATGGTTTCTTTATGTGTCGTAAACCAATGCATCTACTACGGGCGAGAGTGGAATCTCATTCCTCCTCATCTTTAACCTGCTCTTAACTTAGCGTGAGTCCAGCCTCAGAAGGAAAACCTTGGTGAACATTCCTCTGGCTCTAAGGGCTCCCTGGGGTGAAGCATGATGGGTCTTAGCCCAACCACATTTGCAACTTGATAAGAAATAGGAAATTAGTGTCTTAAGACCAGCAGTACCTGGTAGTTTTTATCTAAAGTTCTCTTTTGGCCTCCTCTCCAGATGACTGACCTGGCAGTTAGGGCTGAGTGTGAGTTGAATGGTCTGATAGATATTGACTGTGAAAGTCACCTGCTAGTCTATCTCTGGGGTTACCACCACCTCCCCCCACCCAGGGTGCGGGGCTAGACCAAGTGTCCTGGTTTAACTAGTGGTCACCAACGGTGCTGTCTGCTGTGCCTGGCAGATGATAAACTATGATTTGTTTACTCCTTAGTTCCCCAAATTAATATAATTAAGCCTCTAAATGTGCTGTACCTCAAATGCTTAAAGTCAGCAAACCAGTATGTCGAGACAGGTGTCCACTGTTTGGCAACAGCTAGCCAGGACGTGACTCATGCACAGGACCCAGTGTCCTCATCAGGATGCCTCTGTCATTCTTTTCATAGTCTGATAGATAACACAACTAATAGAACAAGCTGCTCAAAGCTCTAGACTTATCTAAAATAAATTTTAAGCTTAGTCACTAAAAATATAAGTTAACACGCTACACTCTGATTTCTGCTTTCAGATAGGAGAAAAACGGTATTTCTTTTATGTGCATAATTCCATTTGGACTTAAGCAACATCTGTTTGGGTAATCCATTATTCTGTTTTCCTAGAAAATTAAAAATCGATCACAACCCCTAGGGGTGGGGGACACAGAAGTGACTCCCTCCGAAATGTGACTAGGGATGGGAATGAAAATTTCCCACATTTGCTTTTTTTCGGATTTATTCTTGCTTTTAAGGTATGTAATATAATTAGTACTCCTATTAGCAGCAAAGATCCTAATTTCTGTAAATTAGAATGACTCAGGAGGGACAAAAATAACATTCTGGTAAAAATGTGGGGGTCCAGAGGTGGTGATAAGCATCTCTTGATTCTAGCATTAAGCAATCTTGAGAGGTTAATGTGCATAAAACAGCCAATGTGATGAAAGGCTTCATTCAAACTTCAGTTCCTGGGAATCCCTGCCGAGCAGAGTCGTCCCGCAGGAGTGTAGTGGACCAGGCTTTGCTGTGCGGGAAGCATCCTTGCGGTCAGGCTGCATGGGACATGGGGGTCAGACTCTGGCTCATCAGTAAAAAGGGGTGACTTCTCCTAGGTAGCTGAAAGTAGAAGTTGCTTGGAAACTTTTCAGTGTTTGAAAGTCAAATGTGGACTTTTCCCTGTGCTCTTTTTCTGCCAAGTTTCATAACCTGAGCTGAGTAAGAGGGCAAGAGCCAGAAAATAGTGCAAATATCTCAAGGAGCTGGAGAAGGGTCCGGTTTCCATCACCCCAAAGGCTGCAGTCACGGCCATCTCTTCAGGGTCACTGCTGTGCCGATGGGGACTCATGCCCAGGGTGGGAAGAGTCAGGAAGTTTTGTCAGGACAGTGTCTCTTTAAAAAGGATGGAGAAATCAGTTTGAATCCCAAGTTGCTTGTCTGTTTCTAAGTAATGTTTATTCAGAACACTCAAGAATGACTCATAACATTACTGCTTTCAAATACCTCCGTGTCTGCTTCTTGCTCACAAGAAAAGGCAAAGACGTGTCAGCTTGGTGCTGGGGCCTGTAGGCATTTAGAAAAAAGTTCGAAGGTGCTCTGCGATTTTATAATTACAGTTTGTTTTTGTTTTTGTACTTGCAAAAAGATAAACCTCACCTAATAATGTAATGGAAAGCTTCTAAATGACAAGCATAGCAAACTTTTGATTCAAGATGATCCTTTTACAAATCCCAACTTTGGAAGGAGGCCATTTCCACTACCAGGCTGATGGAGCTGTGCGTCTGTCGTGCTGGGGAGCTAACCACGTCGGGGTAGGCGGAGGGAGACGTCGCATGACTCAGTAGTTAGCGTGAGGGCCCATCCACTGCCAGGCAGCCTCCATGCTTGGGGCTCGCAGGCAGGTGGGAGAACCACTCTCGGCTGTGCCCGCCATTACTTCCTGCGGGAGAAGGGGTGGGGGAACAAAGGGGACAGAGTCCTCTACTCCATGGGTGGACTTGCCTCCTCTAGTTTATCTAATTATCCTACAAGCTTGAACAAGCTTGAAAAATCCCACTTAATAAAAACTTAATAAATTAAGATATTGATGTATATCCCCTGTCATTCCCGGCTGTAATCCCCACAAGGCAATTCCATCCTGAAACTGAACTCAAAGAGCAGCTTAATATATTCATCAAGCATAGCCACTTTCTCTTACCCATAGACGCATAGACATTAATTATATCAAAACCATGGTGGGACCCAGGAATTAATAAGAGCTTTGACAATAAATGCAAAAGTGGATTACTACTTGGAAGTTGCTATTCCCTCCCTTCCTGAGACTTCACCCTTAGGAGAAGCCTGCTCCCTCATCTCAAAATGATCACCTCAAGAACTGGTAACCAGGGGAGAGCGGGCATGGCTCCCAGGCTGCTGGCCGCCCGCATCCCCACCCACAGGAGAGGCATCCAGGGGGCTGATGTGACATGACTGCCGCCATTGGTTGGACTGGTCAGGGATGCTGGGACAGAGGGTAAAGGCCAAGTACAGGGTGGTCTGGGGGTGAGAGAGCACGGGAGAGGCGGCACCATCTCTAAGGCAGTGCCCGCGGCCGGAGTGGACTAGCAGCTTGGGAACGACCTGGGCCCCAGGCCCACTGGCCAGGGCCACGACCGCTTGCTTGGCTGGTGTGCACGCCAGGTGGAAGGAATCAGGACGGGAGGAGACACTCCTGAGAGCAGGCTGTCCTGCTGTCTACAGGTCCTGTCCACATGGGCCTGGTGACTGTTAGAGGTGGAATGGCTCCAGGAAAGTGGTTCCCACGTGGATGTCACCCCAATAGCTGCATTGGGGGCCATACAGCTCAGACTCTCACAGGCTCGTGCGGGGGGGCAGAGCAAGGCTCGTTAATGTGGCCAAAGCCCAGATTCCCAGGGACCTGGCAGCAGAGAGCCCTGTCGGCCGCATAAAGTTACACGGATCTCCTCAGAGCGCATCTGATGAGCTTGGGCAGAGAGGCGCCACTGTCCAGAGGTTTCCTCGAAATTATTTCGGAGCCAGGCTGACCCTTGCGGGCAGAAGGGGGCTAGCTGCGGGGCACCCTGCAGGACTTGCACCGATGGTCTTTCCTCCTCCAGCTCAGAGCAGCAGAAGGTGGTAGAAGGCCGGAGCGGAGACTGGAAGGGAAGAACACCCACCTAGGCAAGTGGGTTAGGGTAAGAAGCTGTGTCTGCAGACCAGTTCTAGTGAGAAAGTGCGAAGTTTCATAGGAGAACAGGAAGACTCACTTTAGAAACTGAAGGCAGAACATCAGAGAGGAGAAGAAAGTAGTCAAAATATAGTAAGATATGAGGGAATGCAGTAGGGCTATTTTTCCTTTTTTTAAAAAAAAAACATGGGAGGACAAAAAAAGTTAATTCCTTTACTATCTTTTCACTGGAAAAACTGAAAATTATTGCTGTAATGTGGGATGATGCCCTCCCCCAACAGGAATCTAAGCTAGCCTGTCTGCAGAGTCTTAAGGAATAAATACTTGTCAATTCTCATGAGGAAAAAAGCTTATTTGCTTGACATCACTTTCCCTGTTCCTTAGCTGAATTCAGTGTCATCGCATTATGTGTCGTGGGTGGGGATTCACAGTAAAGCTGAAGGATTTGTCCCACGGTCCTTGTGGACCTGCACCAAACGAGTAAAGAGAACATATAAGCACATACACTAACACTCAGTGGCCTCAGAATAAATGGCTGCCATGGCTTTCATCTTAAAACTCGGCACATCAAAACTTGCAGCGTTTTCAACTTGTGTTAACAGAGCTAGCTCCTCTTTCATGGTGCGGAAAGACCCTGCTCTTCCCTGACATTTCCACCCTGCTGCCCTCTCCTGGCACCCAGCACAGTTCTGCACACACCCGGTCAGGTGGGAGCCACAATTCCCACACAGACCAACTTTACCCTGTGGGTTTTTTTCCCCCTTTTATCTCAAGTTCTCAATTGTCTAGACTCTTTTTGGGACACTTTTGGCTATTCTGGTTTTGAAATCTGTTTCTAATAAGCACTGTATCCACAATGGATTTGCATTAAATTAAGAAAAATTCTAATTACTGAAACATTGATGTGCTGTACAGCTGTAAATAAAAATCTCTTTATCAGTAAGTGAAATGGCAGAAAAAGGAAGAAGATCTTATTTAAAGATGACTATTTAAACACAACAGAAATATGGAAGGAAAAGCAATTTAGAAAGGTCCAGAAAAAAATCAGCCAGGCAGCAATGGAGGATGCAGGCAACGTCTGCGGTCAGAGAAAGGCTGTTTCCCTTGTGTCTGAATATCAGTGCTTTCCCAGTAGAAGGGCAGATGGTGAAAAACACCTTTTTTTGCTATCCCTTGCACCCTAGTGCGGGGCAACTCTGCCTGCCACCCAGAAAGCAGACAGGAATTCTGCTCTCCAGCTTGGAAGGGTCCCACCGTTTTTTCCAGCGCAGCCTAGAGGCTACTGTAATGACTCTGGGATGGTGCTGACGACGTGGGCTGCTTCCGGGGCTGCTGGGGGGGCGCCGAAGAAGGTGTTGGTTTGATTCCTCTGCTGATCTCGGAGATAAGGGGGAACTGATGAGCTCTTGATATGGAGGATCCGGGTGTCCATCACCTGACAGTCAATTTGCATCATCACTTCGTAATCCTGCCCATTGATCACGTTCTCTGTGGGGAGGGAGACACACAAGGAAGAGATATCCACCAGCATGTGCGATTCTACCATAAGCTTCAATCCCAGCGAGACCTAAATAGGCTTTATGGGTGTGAACTGCCAATAGGCTGTCAAGGGAACAGAGGGACTCCATCAGTCACTAAGCGCAGCTACAGCTGGGCTAGGTGCTGGGATGGCCTGTCCTCGATTCTAGCTCCCAGACAACCTTATTGGCCCAGTAGAGTGTTGGAGCAGTGGTAGAGTTCACCCCAGAGTATCTGTCCACAGACATCATGAAGATTTCAGCAGAGGGGAGAATACTTAAGCGCCCCCTCCCCTTTAACAAAGAATACTTGTCAGAAGAATCAGCCTACTGTGTGTGTGCGTGGTCAGGACACCCTGGCTGAGATCACTCACCTCCCACTCATCAACAGTGTTTCTAATTTCAATAAGACAGTCCCAGCTACAAATTTAAGACCTGGCCTTAGCAGCACAAAGTACACTGCAGACCCACAAGGTGCAGACATGACAATGATGCTCTTGCCCAGAGGGAAGTGATTCCAGAGTTCTTGATTCTGGGTACAAGAGACAATGTCATTTCCAATTTGGGACTAGAGGGAGTGCTACAGGTCTTCCAGGTAAACTAGAGACTAGTTGCAGAGGGAACAGGAAAACCACATAGGATCACACTCACTTACCATGTCTAAGGGAACTCATCACAAGTTTCACACACACATGCTCTTCCTCAGAGGATGAACGCTCTTTATTTTAGAGAGTGGGCCAAATTATTTCCTGATTTTTTATTCTGGGTAATCATTTTCAACTTGTAGTCAGTGAAACTTGGGCATAAGACTGAAGAGAAACTGTTAAGTAGACAGTCTCTCCAAGCCCCGCCAGACATTCACAGCAGTGGTTAGGCGTGTGAATGTGGAATAATGCCGGCGTCTCTGTATGTCCCCCGTGGATCCGGAGCTGGGATTCGGGACCGGGTGAAGTCCTAGTCTTAATGTGTTTATGAAGATGATATACAGCCAACCAGTGACTTTTAAAATTAAACATCTGGCTGCTCTAGGACCAAGAATTGAATTTAAAAGTAGAATTCTATTTTTTTGTTTTTATTTCAACACTGTTTTATCTTCAGATTCCATTGTAATGTTTGGGAAAATCAGGCCATGAAGTGTGTCACAGTTCAGGACTTAAGGAAATCCTCTAATCCGGGGGGTCTTAAATTAGGGTCTAATGCACAGACTTCAGGGATGCTGTAAATTCCCTTAAACTGCATGCAAAGTTTTATTTGTATGTTCATTTTCATGGAAAGGAGCCCCATCAGATTCTCAAAGGGGTCTCTGGCTTCCCCAAAGTTGAAACTATTAGATCTAATAACCTACCAGTTTCAAGTTCCTTGAGCAGATGTTACAGTTTGTGTTAAAGCCAATGGAAGACATCATTCCTCCACTTGTACTCACTGGCTATCTGCTCCTATTTTTAAAGTAGTCTCGGTTGATGATTACTTTCTCATTACAAGTCTTATAAATCTCTTCTTTTACAGCTGAAGCTAATTTCCTTCTTTCCCAGCCTTACTAGAAAGGATAAACAGCTGGTTGCTCTGTGCATTAACTAACCCTACTATTCTTTAAGACCATTGCTGTGGACACTTCAATTTTATAAGTCCTACCGATATGCAATGAAAATTAAGTCATTTGCTTAGGTATAATTGGTATGAAGTGTTATTTTAGTTTCAGGTGTATACCTCAGTGATTCCACATTTATATGCATTACAAAATGATTACCACAATAAATCTAGTTATCATGTGTCACCATACAAAGTTAATACAGTATCGCTATATTCCATGCTGTATATTAAATCAACACAACTTATTTTACAACTACAAGTTTGTACTTCTTGATCCCTTTACCATTTTGCTCCCTACTCCAACCCACTTCCCTCTCTAGCAGTGGGCAGTCTCTCTTCTCTCAGTCTGGGTTTGGTTTTATTTTTTAGATTCCACACATAAGTGAAGTCATGTGGTATATGTCTTTGTGTCTGCTTATTTAAATTAGCATAACATCCATTAGGTCCATCCATGTTGCAAAAGGCATGATTTCATTTTTTTTTATGGCTGGTACTATTCCATTTGTGTGTGTGTGTGTGTGTGTATGTGTATACACACACACACATTCACTCACATGCCACATCTTTATCCATTTGTCCATCAATGGAAAGAATGTTGTTTCCATATCTTGGCTACTGTAAATAATGCTGCAGTGCACATAGGGTGTATATATCTTTTTAAAGTAGTGTTTTCAGTTTCTTTAGATAGATCCCCAGTAATGGAATTGCTGGATCATAGGGCACGTCTGTTTTTAGATTTTGAGGAATTTCTATATCATGTCCACAGTGGCTATACCAGTTTACATCACCATACATGAGGGTTTTATGATTTCAGGTCTTCAAGTCTTTAATGCACTTTGAGTTAATTTTTCTATATGGTATAAAATAATGGTCCAATTTCATTTTTCTGTGTAGTGATTTAGTTTTCCCACCATTTACTGTCTCTTCTCCCTTCTCTTCTTGCTTCCTTTGTCAAAACTTAATGAACCATATACATGAAGGTTTATATCTGGGCTCTCAATTCTATTCCACCGATCTTTGCGGTTTTGTGCTAGTGTGATACTGTTTTATTACTGTAGTTTTATGTTCTAGCTTAAAATCAGGGAGCATGATACCTCTGGCTTTGGTCTTTCTCAGCACTGCTTTGAGTACTCAGGGTCTTCTGTGGTTCCACATAAACTGTGCAATTGTTCTAGTTCTGTGAAAAATGCTATTGGTATTTTGATAGGAATGGCAGTAAATCTGTAGGATGTTTTGGTTAGTATGGATATTTAACAGTATGAACTCTTCCAATCCAGGAGCATGAAACATCTTTCCACTTACCTATATCTTCTTCAGTTTCTTTCATTAATGGCTTATAGTTTTCAGTATACAGGTATTTCACCTCCTTGGTTAAATTTATTCAGAGGTGTTTTATTAACATAACGGTAATTGGGATTATTAATTTCTTTGACAGTTCATTATTCATATATAGAAACAACAGATTTTTGTATATTGATCTTGTATCCTACAACTTCACTGAATTCATCAGTACTAACCCTTTTTTTGTGGAGTCTTCAGGGTTTTCTATTTTGTAGTGTTATGTCATCTGCAAATAGTGATAGTTCCACTTCTTTCTTTCCAATTTGTAGGCCTTTTATTTCTTGCCTAATAGCTGTGGCTAGAACTTCCAATACTATGTTGAATAAAAGTGGTTAAGAGTGGGTATCCTTGTGTCCTGTTCCTGGTCTTAGAGGAAAAGCTTTCAGTTCTTTACCATTGAGTTTGATGTTAGCTGTGGGCTTATCATATATGGCCTTTACTATGTAGAGGTATGCTTTTTTTTTTCAAAAAACATTAAAAAATACTTATTTTAGAGAGCTCATGAGTGCAAGAGGAAGGGTAATGGGAGAGGAAGAAAGAGAATCCCAGCAGACTCCATGCTGAGTGCAGAGCCTGGTCAGGTGCTCCATCCCACAACCCTGAAATCATGACCTAAGGCAAAATCAAGAGTCAGACAATCAACCTACCCTTTCTTTTCAAATTTTTACTTAAATCTAGTTAGTTAACATATAGTGTAATACTGGATTCAGGAGATTTTAGTGATTCATCACTTAAATGTACCCAGTGAGGTATGCTCCTTCTATACACACTTTGTTTAGAGTTTTTGTAAGTGGGTGTTTGATTTTGTCCAATGCTTTTACTGCATCTTTTGAGATGATCATGTGATTTTTATCTTTCCTTTTGTTAATTTGATGTATCATGTTGATTATTTTGTGGTTTTTTTGAACCATCCTGCCATCCCTGGAATGAATCCCACTTGATTGCAGCATATGATCATCTTAATACATTGTTGAATTTGGTTTGCTAATATTTTGTTGAGGATTTTTACATCTACGTTCATCAGGGATATTGTCTTACAATTTTGTGTGTGTGTGTGTATGTATGTATGTGTGTGTGTGGTGTCTTTGGTTTGGGTATCTGGGTAATGCTGCATGTAAAATGAGTTTGAAAGCATTCCCACCTCTTCAGTGTTTTGGAAGAGTTTGAAAGAGACGGATATTAAATCCTTGAATGTTTCATTGAATTTCCTAGTGAAGCCATCTGCCCCTAGATACTTTTGTTTGGAGGTTTCTGATTACTAATTCAATCTTCATAATTGCTTTACTCAGATTTTCTATTTCTTCGTAGTTCAGTCTTGGAAAATTGTGTGTCCTGTTTTTTAAAGATTCTATTTATTTATTTATTTTATTTTTAAATTTATTTGACAGAGAGAAACACAGCTGGAGAGGGAACACAAGCAGGAGGAGTGAGAGAGGGAGAAGCAGGCTTCCTGCCAAGCAGGAAGCCCGATGTGGGGCTCAGTCCTGGGTCTCCAGGATCATGACCTGAGCCGAAGGCAGTTGCTTAACCAACTGAGCCACCCAGGCGCCCCTGTGTTTCTATAAATTTATCTATTTCTTCTAGGTTGTCCAATTTGTTGGCATATAATTTTTCATAGTATTTTCTTAGGACCCTTTTGTATTAACTCTCATTTCTGAAGTTATTTGAGCCCTCTCTTATCTTTTTAAATAACTAGCTCTTAGTTTCACTCTTTCCCATTATCTTCTTAGTCTCTATTTCATTATTTCTGCTCTGATCATTATTTCTTCTTTCTACTAACTTTGCGCTTTGTTCTTTTTCTAGTTTCTTTAGGTGTAAATTGTTAGAGATGTTTCTTGAAATAAGCCTGTATTGTTATGAACTTCCCTCTTTTGCCCATCTTACAGACTTTACATTTGTTTTCATTTGTTACTCATTATTTTTTTTAATTTCACCTTTGGCTTCTTCTATGACCCAGTAGTGTGTTCTTTAATCTCCATATATTTGAAGTTTTTCTAGTTTTCTTGTAATTGAAAAGAAAAGCTGCCTGAAAGGATTTCAACCTGCTTGAATTTATTGAGATCTGTTTTGTGGCCTAATACGTGATCTGTCCTGGAGAAGAATGTTTATTCTGCTGTTTTTGGATGTAATGTTCAGTATATGTCTTATTAAGTCCACCTGGTCTAGTGTACCATTTAAGGCTGATGTTTATTGATTTTCTGCCTAGATGATCTATCCATCAATGTAAGGACTGCTGTCAATTTACCTCTTTCGATTGGTTAACAGTGAATTTATATATATTTGGTACACCTACATTGGGTGCATATATATTCATAAATGTTTTATCTCCTTGCTAGATTGACCCCTTTATCATTATGTAGTTCCCTTTTTTGCCTTAAGTCTTCAGCCACTCTGCCTTTTGACTAGAGAATTTATAGTCTGTTTACATTAAAGTGATTATTGATAGGTATGTACTTATTGCCATTTTGTCACCTGTTTTCTTGCTGTTTTTGTACTTTCTCTTTTTTCCCCCCCCTTACTTCCCCGTGGTTTGATGACTTTCTTTGGTATTAAGTGTAAATTCCGTTCTTATTTTCTTTTGTGCTTTTACTATAATTTTACTATAATTTTTGTTTGTGGTTACCTCATAACCTTTGTATATAACAGTCTGTTTTGAGTTGATAGTAGCTTAAATCTGAACACTTTCCAAACTTATACATTTTTAACTCCCCCTCTCTACATTCTGTCTCAGGTGTCACATTTGACATCTTTTTATGTGTTCCTTAACTATTTTAATTTCAGTTGATTTTATTAACTTCATACCATCTTTGTAAAGTGAACGAATCCACTATTTTTACCATAGTTTAGCTTTTCTGGTGAGATTTTTACTTTCATAGGTTTTCTTGTTATTTACTGCCATTTCTTTTCCAGTGTAAAGAAGTCCCTTTAACATTTCCTGAAAGGCTGGTTTCATAGAGATGAACTGCTTTAGCTCTTTAGCTTTCCTTGAGTTCTGAACAATAACCTTGCTGGATGGAGTATTTTTGGTTCAGCACTTTGAATATGCCATGCCACTCACTTCTGGTCTGCAAAGTTCCCACTGAAAAATCTTGATAGCCTTATGGGGTTCCCCTTGTACATGACAATTTGCTTTTCCCTTGCTGTTTTTATGTATCTTTAACTTTTGACATTTTAATTGTAATGTGTCTTAGTGTGCATCTCCTTGGGTTCATCTTTTTTGGAACTCTCTGGGGTTCCTGGATCTGAATGTTTGTTTCCCTCCACAGAGGGAGTTTTCTGCCCCTCTCTTTCTTCTGGGAACCCTGTAAAGTGAATGTAATTCTACTTGATGTCCTTTTGGTCCCTTAAAGTTATTTTCATTTTTAAAAATCCTTTTTTCTTTTGGCTGCTCTGTCTGGGTGAGTTCCATTGTTTTGTCTTCTAGCTCATTGATCTTTTTAATGTTTTACACAGCCTGCTGTTGAACCCTCATAGTGTATTTTTTAGTTATTTTGTTCTTCAGGTCTGTGGATTTCTCTTTGGTACTTTCTTATATTTTCTTTCTCTTGTTGAAATTCTGTGTTCATCCATTCTTCCTCTGAGTTTGGTAATCATCTTTACTCACCATTATTTTAAATTCTTTATCAACAGAGGACTTATCTCTGTATCATTTCTGAAGTTTTGTCTTCTTCTTTCATCTGGAACATATCTCTCTTCCTTCATTTTACTTTATTCTGTGTTTCTATGTATTAGGCGAAGTATCTACCTCAGTCTTGAAGGAGTGGCTTGTGTACATGATAAATCTTCTCATAAATCATTCAACCTTGCCCTGGCTCTTGATTATCTCCTGAACCTTTGTGATGGTCTGAGACACCTGATTAATTCTTGAGATGCACCTGTTGAAAGTGTGCCAAGACCTGTCAGTGTTCTAGGGGGAGGAATCTCCTTTAGAACCTAGTTTCAGGCAGTTGAAAGCAAAATCCCTCAGGCCAACTGCTTTTAAATCTATGCAAATAGAGGGGCGCCTGGGTGGCTCAGAGGGTTAAACCTCTGCCTTCTGCTCAGGTCATGCTCAGGTCATGCTCAGGTCATGCTCAGGT
Organism: Spilogale gracilis; assembly: GCA_004023965.1. NCBI lineage: Eukaryota > Metazoa > Chordata > Mammalia > Carnivora > Mephitidae > Spilogale > Spilogale gracilis. The sequence goes on from PITA01008968.1 coordinate 25,943, forward strand.
CATGATCTCAGGGTCCTGGGGTCGAGTCCCACATCAGGCTCTCTGCTCGGCAGGGAGCCTGCTTCTTCCTCTCTCTCTGCCTGCCTCTCTGCTTACTTGTGATCTCTCTCTCTCTGTCAAATTAAATAAATAAATAAATAAATAAATAAATAAATAAATAAATAAATAAATAAAATCTTTAAAAAAAATATGCAGATAGATACGGTCCTGTGGGGTTACGACTATAATCCCTGCTGGCCTCCAGACCAGGAGTCCAGAGGTATTGCCTGGGCAACAGCTGTAATAACTGGGGCTCCAGATGAATGTATAAGCTCCTTTCTAGGAGGTCTTACAGAGCTGTAGTAAGGCCAAGGGGTTGTACAAGGAAGTATCTCCCTGGTGTACATTTCCTGGGAGCACCGCATTAGCCTCTAGATGTGTGGGAAACTTGAAGTCTGTCCCTCAGGCTGAAGCTCCAGGATAGCAGCAAGTCTCTTCCTCAGAAGACTGAGGTTGTGTTTCAGTCTGCTGTCTATGCAGTGCTCTAGGGGTGGTGGCCTGCCAAGAACTGTATTCCCAACTGTACCTTCCCACGGAGCTCAGAAATACCTGTCCCCTGGCCACTAGGGCCAGGCAATCAAGGGGGCCTCCCCTGTGTAGACTGCACGTACCAGCTGGCTTTAACTAGGCAGAGGGAGAGGGTAAGGGGCAGGGCGTACTTGCTGGCTTCAGAAAGGCAGCAGGGAAATGAGCAGGCCTGTGGGCTTCAGGACTATAGCAGGAGAGAGTGCCTTTCCTATGTGAGGGCACCAGCTTGAGGCTGACAGTGGGAGAATGTTGCTGATCACAGCTGGCTCACCTGCCCTGGCCAGGGCGCAGGAGAGTGCTGGAGCTGCCCACACTCTCTGGCTTCAGCAAGGCAGGGGGATAGTGCTGCCTCCAAGCTCACCAGCTGTCTGCTGACAGGGGAGGGGTGGGGCAGAATTGGCATCACCAGTGCCTCTCTTCTGAGAGTATCAGCTGTCCCCTGCCCCTCCAGCTTTTCAACCAGCACATGCATTTCCTTCTCAGCTGGTCTAAGCATTTTTCAAATGGCTATTTTTCCCCTGGGTCTTAGGGTGAGTGACACTGTAAAGTGAGTCCTTTAAAAGGGGAATCTCCATTTCTGCAGCACTTTGAGTCTCCTGGACATCAGCCCATTCATTCTTTAAGCCAGATGTTCTGGGGGCTTATTTATTCAGTGCAGATCCCATTGGTTGGGGTGCCTGACGTGGGGCACCAACCTCTTGGTCCTCTGGGGGAAGTACCAGGCTGGTGAGATCCTTCCCTATTGTCTGTCACTGTGCTGGGCATGGGGTTTTGGTAAGACTACATCTGTCTACCTCTTTCTACCCTCTGTTGGGGAGCAGCAGTTCATCTAGTTTTCAGAGGGAAATGCTCCTTACGCAGCTGTAGGCTTGGTGTGGCTGTGGGAGGGGAGCTCAGGATCTTCCTACCTTCCCACCTTGTGGAAGTCATTTGCTTATCTTTAGAGAATTACATCTGAATGCCTGTAGGTTAGCCAGTATTTCCTATCAGTGCTTTCTTTTCCAACTACACAGGCAGCCACAGCCCTCTGAAAGACACACAATGTGCTAATGTATCTGGAGCGGTTTCATTTAGGACATGTGCCAGGCTCAGCTTTCTAAGTGTCGCACCAACCATTTGCTTTTGGAACCAGAATCACTCCCTGTTTTAGAAAAACGAAAAGGTTTGAGTGTGTGAGTGCAGGAATGGACACATGCACACAAAGGCATGTATGACCAGATGATGAAAAACACATGTATTAAGACATGCAGTACACAATATTAATTTTTACTGCTTTTCTGGATTAACTTGGAATCCAGATGACAATTTAAGATCCAGACTAGCTGCCCTCAGATAGCGGAAACCACCTGCAAAAATCATTACAGCCATGTGCCTGAGAGAAAGAACATGTGGGTGCATGAGCAGAAAGAGTAGCAGAAGCAAACTCCCTGGCTCAGCAGGGCATCGAGGGGCAAGGGAGTGGTCTCAATTATTCCTAGGACCCTGAGATCATGACCTGAGCCAAAGGCAGGTGCTTAACCGACTGAGCCATCCAGGTGCCCTGGAATGGCAGTTATCTTAAGCCCAACAAGGAGACTGAGATGAGGTATCATCATCATCTAGGTGGCAGATATCTTAAGCCCAACAAGGAGACTGAGATGAGGTATCATCTGTTCTTCACTGCCTTTTCAAGGCAACAATTCAAGGCAAGGAAACAAGCAGCATGATCAGAAGACCACCAGAGAGGATGTGAATGCCCTCAGCTGAATTCAGGAAGACCCTTCTGCATGACAAGCTGGGTGCTTTGAGTGTGAAGTGACCTCCTGTGAGGAGCCCCAAGTTACCCAAGCCTCTGAAGAACAGATCAGGGGGCTAGAGGGACACTTCCGTCCACCCTGTGCGAACTCACTGAAGAGTTCTTTGGGTGTTTCAGCAGTGACCCCCTTGGACAGTCAGTGAGACCACCTCACCACTACTGAGGACAGACTGGTAAACACCTCCAGTAACTCATGACCCCTCCCCGGTACACTTCCAGGAGCAGCACAGGGGCTCTGAAACTACGCTCAGAGGGGCAGGCGGAGCTCCTGTGACCCTTTACTGTAAGGTTTTGCATGTGGTTAATAAGTGATCACCTCTGGAAAGGACACATTTTTAACTACTGCCCATCATCTGTGCGTCATGTGAATAAAGAACACCAGAGCAGGATCTACTGGAGAGAGAGAACCCAAAGACTCTGGTGGCTCACAGGCCTCTGCAGGAGAACACGGAAGGCGGACTGCTCACTTGCACTGTGGGCCAGATCTCCACTGAGGATGTGCAGCACCCTTATCACAAGATCATCAAGGTGCAGGGGCTCTGACAGGGGAGAGCAGGGCAAATATCCCACCAGGGGATTGTGAGAACCGAGCTATGTGACAGGACTGCTAAGCTGTTTTTGTGTACTTAATGAAGACAGACCTTGACTGTTTGGGGAAAGTTGACCCAAAAGGAACAGCACGGAGTGAAATGTTAAAGCTTGCTCTCCTTCTTGTATCAGCAAACACGTGGTTACTGCACAAGTGACACAAGAAATCATCTGCTCTGGGCCTCCCAAAGTAATCAAAATGAGATCAAACATTGATTGGAGTCAGGAAAAGGTGTAAAAAATGAATAGTTCAAATTCAAAAAAGAATCAGGCAAGGCATATAAGAAGGAAAAGAAATGAACAGCTTCAAATACGAACACGCAACTGTGATTCTGAATGCCTGGGTAGGGTTGAGGAAGCAGAAAAAGGCGCCTGGACACCGGAGATGGAAAAACTCTAGGCAGTGTGGAATTCTGAACAGCCTGTAAACACACAATAACTAAGAATGGCCTGCCAAGAGACTGTCAGCTGGGAGGTGACTAACACACACATGCCAGAACCTTGACCATAACTAGAAATAAAGATCCAAAAACTTACACAGACTTTAATCTTAAAAAGTCACAAGACTTCAATACTTTGCAAAGCAGCACATAGGATAAAACAGATTTCTACTGGGAATCAGACACTAATCCTAATAAGAGGGAGTTTGCCCTATGTTAGCTAGGCTGGGGACAGGCAGTGACAGGCTGTTGGTATCTGTGCCTGAATCCGGTGGGTTATGGGGGGGGGGGCATGTGTGTAGGGGGAGGCATGGAAAGGAGGTAAAAATACACCAATTCACAGATCACAACAGATACCATCAACCAAAACAAACACAAGCAAAAATAAGGAAAGCAGCCTGAAAGAGGAGACCTAGTAGTAGAAGGGAAAGGAAGGTGGAAATACAAGGAACCACGAAGTGGTGTAGTGTCACAGTGTGTGGTTTCCCAGAACATCCATGAGCTGACTCCACTACACTTAGTCTCATCTCCAGTTCTCAACTCGAGTCCTGCTTTTGACCATTTTAATGCACCTTGCACTGTATCTCTGTGGATATTTTCTCCTTTCTTGGGAAAGGCAGCCCCTTCTGCTCTTCTTTACCCAAATTCTCTATCCAGTCAAATTCTCTTAATCCTTTAAGGCCCATTTCAAGTTCCACTTCTAAGAAACCTTCCATGAGAGTTCCAATGTTGATTTTTTTCTTTATAACCAATATGTAAATGTTCTGCTCTACTGAACCATGTCAAAATACTTACAGAAAAGAGTTTTGGCTCCTTTAAGCAATGTCTAGCATTTCTGAATGTGGGGCAGGGAGTGAGTGATACAATTAGAACCTCTCCCTCCTCAGCGGGGAAGGGCACTAACAGTCCCCCTGCAGATGGAGACACAGTTGTGCTTCTGACTTGAAGAGTTCCTTACCACCACCATGTCTGCCCTTTGCCAGAAAAAATGAAAAGCAGAGTATCTCTGACAGGCAGATTTGGGGCTGGGACTGTCCAAAGGCAGGGAAATAAGCAGGGAGGGAGGAATATCACAGGTTTTGCTGTAAGATACACCAGAATTTGTTAAATATTATTCGGGTGTTACGGACCCCCGAGCAACTAGGAGTCAGATGAAAAAGAGTTTATCTAATTAATTAGATCTATATTAACCTCACAAAAAATGTGTGGGCCTAGAATAGTGTATACAAAAAACCATTAACCTTTACAGGGCATGTGGAGTGGTGATGATGAAGGGAACTACCAAAATTTACTGGGCAGGGGCCAGGATGCTAGACAATCTGCAATGCCAGGGATGGTCCCACAGCTCATACTCACGTAGGTTAAAACAAAACAATAATACTATATTAATAAAGACAACCTGTTTTACATTTTTAATTTCTTTTACATAGGTTTTACTAGGCAGTGTGGCTTCTGAGTACATTCTTATTACTATTCCACTATGCTAGCAATATTGTTTCTGAACTCAAGAACTGTTCATTTTAGAAAATCACATCACCTGTGGCAAAAATACTCTCGGTACCTGGGGCAGCAGGACACACTAGTATCAGTCTGCATTCCCAGCTGCTGCACTCAGTGATGAGTGATAGCATGTATCCATGTAAGCACCTGACTCTTTCCTTCCCTCTTCTAATACAATACAAGCATTATAATACATAATGCCTGGACATTATATATTTGTGCATTCAACCAATATTTATTGAATTTCTACCATGTGCCAGGTACTGAGGATCAAGTAGTAAATAAAACAGGAATAGAAATTCCTGTTCCTCGTAGAGCTTAATTCTTATAAAATGAGAGAGAAGGTGGAGACAGAAAATAAGTACACAGAATGTGAAGTAAGTGCTACGGAGGAAAACAAAGCATGGACGTGGTTAGGGAGTGTGGGTGGGTGGGGAGGGGCATGCATGACGTAGTGCACCTCTCCTAGAGGGTGATCTCGGAGTAGAGACCTCAGGAGGTGAGGGGCGAGCCATGCAGCCATCACATGCCCTCTGAGAGTCTAGGAAGACATTTAGTGGAGAAGAGCAGCAAGTGATAAGAAATAGGGGTGAGGACTGGCAGTAGAAAACAGGGCTAGAACTACAATCTGGGGAGTTGTCTGCAGGTGAAAGACAGATGGCATCCTGGGACCATGGGAACATGTAAAGAAGGATGAGCATGAAGAGAAAAGGGAAGGTATGTGGCTTCATCAGATTACTGAGCATACCTCCAACTGAGAACCAAACTCAATTTGTAACCAACTTTCCTTCCTTCCCCAGTATCTGAGCACTGTTACAGACTCTTATAAACATTAGATCCCAGTTTCTGTACCCAACTAGGGAGCATCTTCTAAAGGAAAATGTCAGTCCACATTTACTCAGTGCTTTAAACTGTGAGGAATTACAGAAAAAAACGGGGTTTCTTCCCTTACCTAGATTACTGGACTGTTGCAAAAGCAGAATTTAAAATACTTAAAACATTTAAAATACTGGCAGTGCAAGACAGTGGCATAGGAAGACCCTGAACTTAACCTCCTCCCATGGACACACTGTATCTGCATCTCCATACAGAGCAGTTCCTCCCAAGGAGGCAATGAGGGCTGACTGAACAGCTTCTGCACAGTAAACAACAGAGGGAGCACAGAGAATGGCAGGAGAGGGAGACATGGCAATGACGGGAACCCCACCCCTGCGTGGCAACCTGCAGCAGGAAGGGGTATCACTGAAATGATATCACAGACTTGGCCACCTTGGGGCACAATGAAAAAAGAGCAGTTTAGGGGGCAACTAGACTATAAGTCAAAGAAATCCATTTACTAACCCATTTGCCCAAAGGGAAGGAAACTGCTGAACTCTCTCTGGGGTTGGAGGGGCCAACCAGTAACACTTTTTATCACCCCCCCCCCAATAAAATTATAATAGCTTAGGTGGGAACAGGGTCAAGCATTCTACCCAACCTGCGAGGCTCACTTCAGTATACCCTGGGACCATACCAGCTCCAGCTGTCCATCCCCCCAGGGTGACTCTAGCATGGCACCCCCAGGGACATCTTGTCTTACCTGATCTAGCTGCTCTGCCAAGAATGGCCCCAAAACAGGGCACCCTGAGACCCCCAGCCCACTCCCACCAGCTCCAGGCATTTGCCAGGATGACCCCAACTCAGCAGGCCCAATGGTTCCCCTTCCCCGGGCCCAAGCTCATGCCAGCTCCAGATGTCCTTCAGATGGCTCATACCAGGGTGGCTTCAGATGTCTGGGACTCCGTGGCTCATGCCCCCACTAAAGATCTGGTCATCCCACCAAGGTGATCCCAGCATGGAGTGTTCCGGGACAGCCTGCTCCAGCTTTAGCTGGTCTGTCAAAGCTACTAGGCATACTATACATGGGACACTCCCATACAAGCCCATTCCTTTAAAACCAGGAGAGGCAGCTGATCTGTCTTATGCACAGAAACAAAGTCAAGCAAAATGAGGGGACAGAGGAATATGTTCCAAATGAAAGGACAAGCTAAGACACCAGAAAAAAAAAAAAACACAGTAAATAACTTTTCTGACGAGGAATTTAAAGTAATGGTTGTAAAGATGTTCACCAAACTTGGAAGAGGAATGGAGGAACACAGAACTTTAACAAAGAGTTAGAAAATATAAGACAAAACCGATGAAGAACACAATAACTGAAATGAAATACAGGAGAGGGAATAAACAGATTAGATGAGACAGAAGAATGCATCAGTGATCTGAAAGAATAGCAGAAATCACCCAGTCAGAATAACAACAAAAAACTTAAGAAAGAACAGTTTAAGGGATCTATAGGACAACAACAAGCAAATGAACACTCCTCTCGGTCCCACAGGAAAAGAGAGCCAGGGGCTGAAGAAATAATGGCGGAAAACTCCCCTAACCTGAGGAAGGAAACATATCCGGGTCCAGGGAGCAGAGAGAGTCCAGAACAAGATGAACCACAGATCCACACTCAGACTTAGTATAATAAAATGGCAAAAGTTAAAGAGAAAATCTTAAAGGCAGCAAGAGAAAAAATAGATACAAGGAAATCTCAAAACTACCAGCTGATTTTTCAGCAAAAACTCTCTAGGCCAGAAGGGAGTGGCAGGATATATTTAAGACACTAAAAAGGAAAAACTTATAACCAAGAATACTCTAACCAGCAGGGTTATCAGTTAAAATGGAAGGAGAGATATCAAAGGAATTTATCACCACTAAACGAGCTTTACAAGAAATGGTAAAGGGTCTTCTTTAAGCAGAAAAGGCCAAAACTAGAAACAAGAAAATATATGAAAAGGAAAAACATCTCACTTGTCAATCAAATATATAGTAAAGGCAGTGGATCAGCCACTTTAAATGAGGGCTAAAAGACAAAAATAGTAAAGTCAACTGTAACTACAGTAAGCGGTTAAAGTATACATGAAATAAAAATATGTAAAATATGACATCAAAAACATAAAATGGAGAGTAGAAAGGTGCTTTTTCAGTGAGTTCCAACTAAAGTGACTATCAGCTTAAAACAGACTACTACATATGTATAGGTTGACATATATGAACCATATGGGAAACACAAACCAAAATTCTACAATACACTACACAAAAAAGAAAGGAACCCAAATATAACACTAAAGAAAAAAGCCACAAGGGAAAAGACCAAGAGAAAAAGGAACAGAGAAAAACTACAAAAACAAAACAATATTACTTATCAATAATTACCCTAAATGAAAATGGACTAAATGCTCCAATCTAAAGACAAGGTGACTGGGCGGGGGTGGGGACAAGACCCATCTATATGCTGCCTGCAAGACACTCACTTCAGATCTAAGTATACACACAGATGGTGAAGGGATAGAAAAAGATATGTAATAGAAAAACAAAACAAAACAAAAAAACCAAACGAGAGTAGCAATACTTAAATCAGATGAAAGAGACTTTAAAACAAAGATTCTAGGGGCGCCTGGGTGGCTCAGTTATTAAGCGTCTACCTTCAGCCCAGGTCATGATCCCAGGGTCCTGGGATCAAGCCCCCTACTGTGCTCTGTGCTCAGTGGGTTCTCCCTCTCCCACTCCCCCTGCTTCTGTTCCCTCTTGCTGTCTCTGTCAAATAAGTAAAATCTTAAAAAAAAAAAAATCAAAAACAAAGATTCCAACAAAAGACAGAGGGTATTATAAAATGATAAATAAGTCAATCCAAGAAAGATATAACATTTGAAGTATTTATACACCCAACATGAGAGCACCAAAATATATAAAGCAAATATTAACCAACCTAAAAGGAAAAATTGACAGTGATACAATAGTATTAATCTTTATTTTTTAAAGATTCATTTGTGAGTAAGCATGTGGGAGTAGGGGAAGGGCAAAAGGGGAGGGAGAGGGACAAACAGATTCTGTGCTAAGCATGGAACCCAACATGGGGTTCAATCCCACTACCCCAAGATCAAAACCTGAGCCAAAATCCAGATTGGACAACCAGCTGAGCCCCCAGGCACCCCTACTAGGGGACTTTAATACCCCACTTACATCAATAGATCTTTCAGACAGAAAATCAATAAAAAAACTATTGGCCTTAAGTGACATATTAGACCAGATGGACTTAACAGATATATATATATAGAAGGGCACCTGGGTCTCTTAGTTGGTTAAGTGACCCTTGATTTTGGCTCAGGTGATGATCTCTAGGTTGTGAGCCCCACCTCAGGCTCCCAGGACAGCATGGAGTCTGCTTGAAATTCTCTCCCTCTGCCCCTACACCTACTTGCTCTCTCTCAGTAATAATCATATATATATATAATTTCATTCAAAAACTTAGGAATACACATTTTCTTTTTTCCTCCCTTTTTTAATTTTAGGAAAACATATTTTCAAGTGTACATGGAATATTCTCCAGGACAGATCAAGTATTAGGCCACAAAACAAGTCTCAATAAATTAAAGACTGAAATCGTATCAAGCATCTTTTCTGACCACCAGAGTATAAAACCAGAAATAAACTGCAATAAGAAAACTGGAAAAAGCACAAATATGTGGGGACTAAATAAGCTACTAAATATCCAATGGGTTAATGAAGAAATCAAAGAGAAAAAATTTGAAAACACCTTGAGACAAATGACGAAGCACAACTCCATAATCTATGAGAAGCAGCAATAGCAGTTGTAAGAGGGTAGTTCATAGACACAGACCTACCTCAAGAAACAAGAAAAACTCCAAATAAACAACCGACTCTACACTTTAAGGAACTAGAAAAGAACAAACAAGGCCAAAGTTACAAGAAAGGAAATAAGATTAAAAAGGAAATAAAGGCAGTAGAGATTATAAAAACAAAAACAATGAAAGCTGTTTAAACACACACACAACTGATAAACCTCTAGTCAAACTCAAGAAAAAAAGCGCAAATAAAATCAGAAATGAAAGAAGTTACAACTGATACCAAAGAAATAACAGAGAATCACAAGAAACTACTATGAACAAATACACACCAAAGAATTGGGAAATCTGGAAAAAATAACTCCTAGAAACACAAAACTTTCTAAGACTGAATCATGAAGAATTAGAAGATTTGACTAGAACAATTAAAGTAACAAAACTGAATCAACAACTTAAAAACTCTCCCAAAACAAAATCCAGGACAAGACAACTTCACAAGTGAATTCTACCGAATATTTAAAGAGCTACTACCTACCCTTTTCAAATTATTCTAAAATATTGAGGAGGAAGAAACACTTCTAAACTCATTTTACAAGGCCAGCATTACTTTGATACCAAAGCAGAAAAAAGGCAACATAAAAAAGGAGTATTACAGGCCAATATCCCTAATAAACAGTGATATAAAAATTCTCAACAAAATATTAGCAAACTGAACCCAATAATACATTAAAATGATCATACACCACAGTGAAGTGGGATTTATTCCAGGGATGCAAGGATAGTGCAACATTCACATATCAATTAGCATGATACACATTAACAAAATGAAGGATAAAAATTGTATCTCGGGCGCCTGGGTGGCTCAGTTGGTTAAGCGACTGCCTCCGGCTCAGGTCATGATCCCAGAGACCCGGGATCGAGCCCCACATGGGGCTCCCTGCTCAACGGGAAGCCTGCTTCTCCCTCTCTCACTCCCCCTGCTTGTGTTCCCTCTCTGGCTGTGTTTCTCTCTGTCAAATAAATAAATAAATCTTAAAAAAAAATTGTATCTCAACAGATGTTGAATTTAGAAAGAGCATACCTCAGTATAATAAAGACCACATGCAATAAGCCCACAACTAACGTCACACACTTTTTTTTTTTTAATCATACTATCAATGGCAAAAAGCTAAAGCTCTTCCTTTAAGATCAAGAATAAAGGGGCGCCTGGGTGGTTCAGTGGGTTGGGTGACTGCCTTCGGCTCAGGTCATGATCCCGGAGACCCGGGATCGAGCCCCACATCGGGCTCCCTGCTCGGCAGGAAGCCTGCTTCTCCCTCTCTCACTCCCCCTGCTTGTGTTCCCTCTCTGCCTGTGTTTCTCACTGTCAAATAAATAAAATCTTAAAAAAAAAAAAAAGATCAAGAATAAGACAGAAATGCCCACTCTCACCACTTCTATTCAATACAGTATTAGCAGTCCTAGCCACAGCAGTTAGGCAAGAAAAAGAAATAAAAGTCATCCAATTGGAAAAAAAGAGCTACATATAAAAAAACCTAGAGACTTTACCAAAAAACTATTAGATAATTCAGTACAGCTACAGATACAAAATTAACATACAGAAATTCACTGCATTTCCATTCTCTGCATTTCCATATACTCATAACAAACTAACAGAAAGAAATCAAGGAAACAGTCCCATTTACAGTTACATCAAGAAGAGTAAAATACCAAGGAATAAATTTAACCAAGAAGGTAAAGCCCTGTACTCTGAAAACCATAGAACACTGACTAAAGAAACTGAAGACAACCCCAATAAATAAATGGAAAGATACCATGCTCACGGATTGGAAGAATTCATAGTTAAAACATCCACACTAAGTAAAGCAATCTACAGATTCAATGCAATCTCCATTAAAATACTAATGGCATTTTTCAGAGAATCACAACAAAGAATCCGTAAGATTTATATAAAACCATGAAAGACTCTAAATAGTCAAAGCAATTTTGAGAAACAACTAAACTGGATGTACCATGCTGCCTGATTTCAAATTACAGTACAAAGCTGTAGTAATCAAAACATTAAGGTACCGGTACAAAACAGACACAGCAATGGAATAGAATAGAGAGCCCGGAAATAAATCCATGCATACATGGTCAATCTATGATAAAGAATCCAAGAATATACAATGGGGAAAAGACAGTCTCTTCAATAAATAGTATTGGAAAAACTGAATAGCTATGTGAAAAAGAATAAAAGTGGACTTCTATCTTATACCATATACAAAAATAAATTAAACATAGTTAACGACTTGAATGTAAGATCTGAAATGGTAAAACTACCAGAAGAAACCTTAGCCAGGAAGCTCTCTGACATGGTTTTAGGAATATTATTTTGGATAAGTCTTCTCAGGCAAGGGCAAGAAATGCTAAAATCAACAGAAGGGATTACATCAAACTAAAAAAAAGCTTTTGCACAGTGAAAGAAACCACTGGCAAAACTAAAAGGCCACCTATTAATGGGAGAAAATATTTTCAAGTCATATACCTGATAAGGGGTTAGTAACCCAAATATAGTCAGAACTTACAAAACATAATATAAAAAAATAACCCAATTCAAAAATGGACAAAGAACCTGAATAGAAATGTTTCCAAAGAAGACATACAGATGACCAACAGGCACATGAAAAGACGCTCAACATCACTCAGCATCAGGATATGCACACCAAAACCATAATGAGATACCACCTCCCACTTGTCAGACTGGCTGTTATCAAAAAGATAAAACAACAACTGTTGGCAAGGATATGAAGAAACGGGAATCTTCATACACTGTTGGGGAGAGTGCAGACTGGTGCAGCTATTATGGAAAACAGTATGGAGGTTCCTCAAAAAAGTAAAAACAATTACCAAATGATCCAGAATTCTACTTTTGAGTATCTGTTTGAAGAAAACAAAAACACTAAAGAGATAAAAGTACCACTATGTTCACTATAGCATTATTTACAACAACCAAGATATGGAAGCAACCTAAGTGTCATCCACAGATAAATGGATAACAAAGATGTATTGGTGTGTTTTTTTTAAGATTTTATTTATTTGACAGAGAGAGCGATCACAAATAGGCAGAGAGGCAGTCAGAGAAACAGGGAGAAGCAGGCTCCCTGCTGAGCAGACAGCCCGATGTGGGGCTTGATCCCAGGACCCCAAGATCATGACCTGAGCTGAAGGCAGAAGCCCAACCCTCTGAGCTACCCAGGGCACCCCGATGCGGTGTTTATATACAAAGAAGTTTTATCCAGCCATAAAAAGGAATGAAATCTTGCCATCTGTAACAAAACAGATGGACCTTTAGAGTACTGTGTTTAGTGAAATAAGAGAAAGACAAATACTCTGATTTCCCTTATATGTGGAATCTAAAAACCAAAAAAAAAAAAAAAATGAACAAAGAAAACAGAAACAGACTCATAGATAATATGAAACTCTTGTTTTTTTTTGTAACTTTTGGTTAACAGAGGGGAGAGGGATTGGTGGGGTGGTGAGGAAAAACAGGTGAAGGGATTAAGAGGTACAAACTTGCAGTTATGTTAAATTCAGATGTAACGTACAGCATACGGAATATAGCCAATAATACTGTAATAACTGCAGGCCATTTTGTAATGTATAAAAATATCAAATCACTATGATGTATACCCGAAACTAATCGGATACTGTATGTCAGTTATCTTTCAGTAAAAAAAAAAATATCTATATATCTATATATCTATATATCTATATCTATCTATCTATCTATATATGTAAAATATCAAACAAGTGAATTTCCCCAGAAAGGTCTTTTCTTACTACCAAAACTCAACTAGCATCCCCAAATCATGTTGGTCCTTTTCCTTCAAAGCACTTGTCATGCATATAATTAAACACTGACTTGTTTACTTGTTTAATGATGTATGTCTTCCCTACTAGATCATCGACTTCACAAAGCTGGGAAGGATGTCTGTTTCATTCACCACCACTCATACCCAGAGCTAGTATCATGCCTGGCACTCAGCAATCAATGAAAAATACAGAATATGACCTTAGTGTTAAGAAGGTTATCCTCTCATACTTGCTTGTTATATTGCCAGATAATACTTTGCTTTCTCAATGTTCCACCTGAGAAAGTGCCATCTCAGAATGGTTCCAGAAAGGGTGCTAGCAGCAAAGAATTTCTAACATCCTTAAATGCAAAACCAGTCCTGTTAAGACCCTGTCCCTGAAGCACAGCCAAAGTACTTCTCTTCAACCTCTAGTTTATATACTGAATTCTTCACCATCAACAATGACTCTTTTTGTTATTATTATTATTACTGAAGTATAGTTGAGATACAATAACAGTGACTCCTTTAAAGGTGACCAGATGAAAATTTATCCCTTGGGAAATTTTGCAGACCTACAAAGGTCTAAGCTATATATATGGTCAGGTCAAGTCCCTACTTTTTCTCAAGTCCTGCTCCTCTAGAGCTTTTGATAGTCTTGTAGGGTCTGCCTGATCTAGTAATTGTCTGGGGACTAATAGTATTAGATTTGCTTTTCTCTGGATGTGCCTACTCTTTCCATGAGAATGCTATCCACAAATGTTGAGTGACTGCTTCAAGAGATCACTGAAGAGTTCTGTTTCATTGATCTCAGCTCTCCTGAAAGATTAAAAAGGATATACTTAACAAAATTATTACTCATTTCTTCAAACTGAGTTCCTGAACTACCACATTGACATCTGATTACATAATTTCAGTTACTGCCCCCAAAACTGAAAACAAGTGAACTTTAGGTATGGGACCCATTAGAAGACTGAACTGGGGTTAAAATTCACTCTGAAAGCTGAGTGAACACCTGGTACCTGGAACAGCTACCCTATAGGAAGATTATGGACCGAACCTCTGCCATTACTGCTACTGGTTAGAAAGCACACTCTTCTCTAAAACACTATAGCTCTTAAGTCACACTTAAAATTAATGTATGCAAATTACATGTTCTTCTCAGAGCATTAAAGTAGATTTCTCTGCAATACTGTTCTCTACAATAGTTCTCTGCCCATTGTGTTGGTCAGATTCAGGTTCTAAAGGAAATCACTAAATATGAATTTTAGAGCATAAAGGAACCTTTTAAAGGGATAATGAGATCAATATTATCAGATGACTCCCAGCCTATTAAAAAGCCTAGCATACTTTTTATTCATTAAATGGAATACTGTCCTACAGATTTGGATTAAGTAGAGGATTCCTTCCTCCTCCTCAAAAAAGGGCAGGAGTAGTGGTAGGAGGGGCGGAGGGCAAGCTCACAGGTCAGTTTCCAGAACATCACTGTCATTATGGGTGTTATTTTCTCCATTGAAATGTCAGAAATTCTCAGTCTGCATTAAACTTGGCTGCTTTTCAATCACATAATGTTCAGAAAAGCCTAGGCATTTGAGAACACTCATGTGTTTATTTCCCTCAGTTACTTAGAACTGACAGTTCTGAAGGCTTACATAAGTGAAAACAAGGAAATGGGTCTTCATAAAGCTGTCTGGATTTATACTTTTTTATTATTTTTTAAATTTTATTTTTTCAGTGTTCCAAGATTCATTGTTTATGCCCCACACCCAGTGCTCCATGCAATACGTGCCCTCAGTACCCACCACCAGGCCACCCATCCCCTCACCCCCTTCCTTCCAAGACCCTCAGTTTGTTTCTGAGTCCAAAGTCTCTCGTGTTTCATTTCTCTCCCTGAATTACCCTACTTCCCATTTCCTTTCCTTCTCCTGCTGTCCTCTATATTACCCCTTATGCACCACAAGTAAGTGAAACCATGTGATACTTGACTTTCTCTACTTGGTTTATTTCACTCAGCATAATCTCTTTTGTAGCAACATGGACTGGATTGGAAGAGATTATGCTGAGGGATTTATAGATACTTTTATTGCTTTTTTAAAAAATTTTTTTAAATTTATTTGACAGAGAGAGAGGAGGAAGCAGGCTCCCCGCTGAGCAGAGAGCCTGCCGCGGGCCTCGATCCCAGGACCCTGAGAACATGACCTGAGCCAAATGCAGAGGCTTTAACCCACTGAGCCACCCAGGCGCCCTTTTATTGCTTTGTTTTAAGCTTTGCAACATGCAGCCCAGCTTGCAGGCAAGTTTCACTAACAGGTAAGGCCAAATATATGCTGAGAATCTGAGACTGCTCATTCCATCTCATTCTTAGCTGAAATCAGGGTGTTGAGTCATTTAAGATTTTACTTCTTGGAAAATTAAAAAAAAATTTTTTTTTCTCTCTTAGACACAGAGGTCTTTGGTAACAAGTAAGATTTAAAAAAAAATCTTAATAAAGAGATGAATGCAGATACCACTGATAGGAAATACAAGCGCAGAAAAGAAGTGATTGGTGATTGCCTTACTCAGACCTTCCTATGATGACTAAAGCTCACTTGGGCATTTTCAGTGTTGACTCCACTCTTACAGATGAAATAATCAGAACAGATTCTGGATAAAATGGAAGGAAGGATTTTCCCTTTTGCTAGTTTTAGAAAGCAATCCAGAAAAGTTGTCTAACAATGAAGAGAGGAAGGATCTCTACATTACCTAGAGAAGAAGTACTGGAGGACACGTGACTGAATGGCTAGTAAGGTCACCACCAAGAACAACTAGAACTGTTCTCTGCTGTGAACTGAGGTCCCAAACCAAACAAATTAAGAATGCACTGGCTATTACCCTTTCTCAGATACTCAAAAGAAATGGCTTAAGTGACTGCAGAATTTTTGATCTCCATAACACAAAGTAATTTGGAATATATGACTCTCCACATCAACGCTCAGTGAATGCTGGCATACTACCACATGTGTCTACACACAGTACCACTCAGGGCTCTTAGAACAAATGCACCAAGAACTTATCACAATTTTGAATTATGAAGTGGGACACAGACAAGCCATCGCTTGCTGTGGTTGCACTATTATTCTAGGAGCCATAAAAAGTAACTTTTCTTTCTAGCAGGGAAGCCATTTTCTTGCTCCCTCCTGCTTCTGTTCTTTCGTGAAACAGCAGCACTCATGTTTATAAAGCTCCTGAATAAATTCTGGTAGTGTGGCTCTGTAGGTAAGAAGTCAGATGGCATTTTGGAAAATTTAAAGATGAATTAACCATAAAATGTTCTGATCAATAAATGACATCCAACTTGCTGAGGAACAACTAGGAAGAGCATGAAGGATAAAACTCAGGATGAAGTCCAGTGCTGAGAAGTATTTTGCTCTCATTTGGTTTACTAAACTCACAAAATCAAAGATGTTTGCTTTTTAACAGAAGACCTGCCATGCTGAGAAGGACAAATACTGAATGAAAAATGGGCATAACTGAATCAAGTGTCACATTCCAGTGCTCCACTCAGCTGTGAAGATGACAAAGAGCGCTAGAAACTAAACTTAAGCGTGCTCCAGCCCCCAGGGCCCTTGTGCAATGTAGCAACACATTGCTGAGAATAGCTTTGAGGGCAAATTCCCAGAGACTCCTGGTTTTATCTATGACACTCAAATCATAAAGAGATTTTTTTATCAAGGGTGTCATTTTGGTTTTTTGAACTCCAGAGAATTTCACATGCTCTCTCATGGAACAGTTCCTAATAGCAAAAACATCATCTTTGTAGAGGTTCCACAGCTGTCTCACCGAAGTGTTAACATCAGAGATAAAATGAAAGAGGTTCTTCCCCAGGCTCCTCCTCCCATTCACTCCTGCCGTGACAAAGGCTGCCCGCCCAGGCACCCTGTGGCATCTTGTCAACACGTGGGTGGGGCACACAGGAAATGTGCTCATAAAAGCAAGAGGCTAAGGGCTCAGTGGACCCAGGGTGATATCAGGGCAGAAGCTGCTTGCAGCCCAGGTGTCCCACCAAGCTCCCAATCCTCTGTGACCATTCCGAGAATAAGCATGTTTTCTGCACCAAATGAGCTCCTAACAATGTCTGTGCTTAAGTAGTTCACAATCAAGCTGGCGGGGAGAAAAAGGGATGAGAGACACAAATAATTCAGAAACGGGCTACGAAAAATTTGTAAGACAACATAACCATGCACCTGTGTGTAACAGACATTAACAAAGGGTGAGTTTGTTAGCAGGGTCCTGTGTGTAGTTGTGTCGTGAAGGATGATTATGTTCTCCCAGTGCAACGTCACTCACAACCCTGAGATCAACAGTCTCACGCTCCTCCAACTGAACCAGCCAGGTGTCCCCACATGACTGTGCTCTGCTCTCTGTGGAGGGAGTTTCTAACAGGGAAGTGAACCAGGCTGGGGCACAATGCTAGCCACCACACTTCACTCTCTCTGCCAGACCTTTGTGCACAGGCAGACAACCACCGGCCCGAGTTATCGCACTTCTTTTTAGGTCTGACAGCCTGTGTGCACGTCCTTACTTCAGAAGGTGGGTGTGGGGCACTGCCGTAGACAGTACTTCCTTTCCTGACCCACGGGTCACTGTTCCTGATTCAGCTCCCTGGCCTCGCGTGCCTGGCCTTCTACTCTGTGTGCCCCTCGGGTAACTCGGAGGATGCAGCAGGCATGGTTTCCTGCAACAGGGGATGCACGAGATGATCCTGCAGTGTCACATGGTGAGATGAAAAGCCCACAGTTTGACAAACGTAAGGAAACCCAACACACACGTGTGGAGAATGTATGAGAAAAGAGGAGCTGCAGGGATGCACGCAACACGTTCACCTCCAGAACAAACTCTGCGTGCCCTGGATGCATGCAGCTGAGCAAATTACAAAGAAGATGGCATCTTGTCCAGTTTGTGCCAGCTTCAAGGTAAGTTCGAGCTGCATGGGACTCCGAATTGATATAGCTCCTCCCTTTTAGAAGCTCAGAAACTGAAGGCCCAGAGACACCTATATTTATGTGAACTTCTGTGACTCCACTATTCCCGCTGCTTGGAGACAGTCCCCAGGCCAAAGGAAGGCTAGTCTAGATCCCGGCCTTAGTAACAGTGCTAGAGTAACTGATGAAACAACTGTTTAAAAATTGCACATTACATAAAAAGTGTTCATCATTAACTGGGTTTTATTTGTAACGGAACTTACCACTTTTTCTTGATTTTGGTCTCACCAGGCTGCAAACGGAAAAGCATGGACTGTGGGTGGGGAAGACCGGTGTCAGTTTAAGCTCTGACACTTCTGGGTCCTATCATTCTCTGGGGAAAAATTTTACTTTGGAAAAAAAAGAAAGAAAAAAATCAGGGCTCCTGGGTGGCTCAGTCGCTAGGCATCTGCCTTCACTCAGGTCATGATCCCAGGGTCCTGGGATGGAGTCCTGCATCAGGCTCCCTGCTCAGTGGAGACCTCCCTCTCCCTCTCCCATTCCCTGCCCCCACTTGTGTTCCCTCTCTATCAAATGAATAAAATCTTAAAAAAAATAGTTTTACCTTTCTGATCTTTCAGAGAAATGCCCATTCACCATTCATCAAATACTTATTCATTGTTTTCATTCATCAAATATTTACTGAGTGCCTAGGATATGCCAAGCTAGTGCTATTGTTGAGAAGTGTATAAAACTGACCAAGCATTTCTTCACAGCATTTCCATTCTAGTGTACAGGAGGAAGCAGATAACAAACAAGAGAAATACACAGAATATTTGAAAATGATGAAGACCAAGTACAAAAACATGAAAGATCCTGGGGGTTAGACTGGAATTTTGGAAAGAGTAGTCTGGGAACAACTGACCAGAAAGATGATTTTTGGTGAAAGGTAATTTTTTGTCAAGACCTAACAAAACTGAGGAAGTCAGTCCTGCAGGAGTGTGGGGACAGGGCACCTGAGGCTGAGAGGATAGCCAGTGTGCAGGCCCTGATTACCTGAGGAAGAGCAAGGAGACCAGTTGACCAGGCTGAGAGAATGAGGGGGGAAGAGGAGAGATGAAGGCAGTGGAACCAGGGGACCAAACTCCTTATAAGTCACACAAAATTTGGGCTCTCATTAAAGGAGATACAACTCTTGGCCACATGTACCCCAATGTTCATAGCAGCAATGGCTACAATCACCAAACTGTGGAAACAGCCAAGATGCCCTTCAACAGACGAATGGATAAAGAAGATATGGTCCATATATACAATGAAATATTAAACCTCCATCAAAAAGGATGAATACCCAACTTTTCTATCAACATGGACGGGACTGGAGATTATGCTAAGTGAAATAAGCTAAGCAAAGAAAGTCAATTATCATATGGTTTCACTTACTTATGGAGTATAAGGAGTAACATGGAGGGCATTAAGAGAAAAGGAAATGTGAATTGGGGTAAATCAGAGAGAGAGAGATGAAGCATGAGAGACTGTGGACTCAGAAACAAACAGTTTTGGAAGGGAGGGGGTAGAGGGATGGGTGATCCTGGTGGTGTGGGTGTTACGGAGGGCACGTATTGCATGGAGCACTGGGTGTGGTGCATAAACAATGAATATTGGAACACTGAAAAAAATAAAGTATTAAAAAAAAAGGGAGACACAACTGGAGGGTCCGAGCAAGAGTGAACCACAGTGTTTTAATGGCAGCATATTGACTAGTGTCTTGTCAAAAGGTATGAAAACCACTCATCTTTCCAAAGTTGTTAAGGATAAAATGTGATCATGTTTATGGAGGACTTCCAGGCTATGGAGAAACAACAAATGTAACTCACTGTTACCATGTGGAGTCATTGTGGCACAGAGAGAGACGCCAGGCTCTGGAATCATGGACTGGGGTCTGGAAGCCAGCTCTTCTCATCAGTAGCTAGCAAGTGAGCTTCAGTAACTCCAACAGTAACAGAAGTGGTCGTGCCTAGCCTGTAGGGTAGCTGTGAGAGTTAAACTTACGTTAAGCACCTGACCCAGCATGCAACATATGCGTCTCAAGGTAGCAAGAACTAGAAGGTCCGGAGCATAGAGGAGCCTGGGAATCAGCGATCCTGGGGTCTAGCCTGGACCCTCCACCACCTCTCCCGTGGATGGAGGGGACAGTGACTGCCATTTGCCTGGGGGTGGCGTGAGGGTTAAGGAGTTAATCCTTGTGACACCACCCCATGAAAGGATTTATTGCAGGCTGTTTTACTGTTAATACAAGTGTGACTACGACTTACATTAGGAGACAGTGAAAGAATCCAGAGGAAGCTGGTGCACTGGAAACAATGTGGGATTTATCTGTTTATCTTGAAGAAATTAAGGTCTAAGATTTAGCGCGTGGAAAGGCAAGGCACAGAGAAACAGAATCTTGAGCAGTAGCTTTCTCTCACCCAGCAGAAATGGTTCCAGAAAGGAAGACTTGGCTGGTATGAAGACCTTCTTTAAGCCCTTTTTTTTAATTCTAAGAAAGCATTAGAAAATCTGGCAGGTTTTCTATCTTCCTTTCATTACCAGGTAAGTTATCCCAATTGGCCTCTTATAACTTAGTGCTGCTGCTTTTTTTTTTTAAGATTTTATTTATTTATTTGTTTGTTTGTTTATTTTATTTGAGAGGGAGAGAGCACAGAGGAAGAGTGAGAAGGGAGAAGCAGACTTCTTGCTAAGCAGAGAGCCCAGTGCAGGGCTCGATTCCAGAAGAAGGTAGATGGTTAACTAACTGAGCCACCCAGGCGCCCCTTAACTTAGTGCTTCTTATCAGAACCCACGGCATGTCTTCCTTCTGGGCTGCTTCAGTGAAAATCCTGGGGCTCTCCCTGAATAAACTGCAACCACCACGGAGTGTATATAGGTCACCTCTAACCCCCGCGAGAGCGAGGCTAAAAACTGGGTTGGTTTATGACTTAGAAAATACAGCCTATAAACTTTCTAAAAAGAATCTACCTTTCTTGAGGTTTTTTGTGTTTTTTTTTTCCCTAAAGCAAGAACTTTAAAGCAGAGAAGGCCTGCCACCCAGCCTCTTCCACAGAGCACCAGTGACTTGTCACTTGTACACTATTAGCTCATTTCGTCAAAATACCACCAAACACGGAGAGCTCCCCAGACTGCAGCCGGGCATCACACACCCCAAATAACTGTACAGTGTAGTCACTACCTGGGCTTTTACACTGATAGCCACTATGTAAGCTTAAGAGAGCTATGAATATGCTCGATTTAACCTTTATTTTCTCAGCAGGGACTAAAATATCCAACTTACTCTGTATAGCACAGCAGTTCTCAATTAATAGACTACCACAAACAAGGGCTTTTCTCAGATAAATAGGGCAGGGCAGATGTTCTCCCAGTGGGAGATTTTTCATAGGATCAATATGATTCAATTACATAAATATTTACTTAGCAGCTGTTACGTGTTGGGCACTGTGCTGGGTTGGAGAAACAGAGACGAGTAAGCCCTGGCCCCGGATCAAGGCGTCTGCCATGCAGTCGGGAGGCAGCTATGTAAACAGATAAAACCTGGGGCCTAAGCATGATATGGGCATGTATATGTGTGGTGAGAACAAAGAGAAAGAGGCTTTCCCTTGCCTGGGGGGTGAGGAGATGACAAGGAAGGCTTTCCTAAGGAGGTGATCTTGAGCTCAACTCGGGAGACTTCTTCGCCCTGATCTAAGCCCCGGGTTGGGGGCTAGGGGAACAGATCTTCTAGAGAGGGACAAACATTAGTAAATACATGAAGTCATGAGGCAAGGTTCTGTGCTAGGTGTTAAAGTATAAAGTGTAAGACGGAAAGTGGGAACTGATGCTGGAGAGGGGAGAAGGGATTTTTAATGTCCACACCCTGGATTGCCTGCGTTCAACATTTAGAAAGAAGACAGAAGAGAGTATGCCTGTCTCTCTTCTGCATAAACAATCATTCCATGAATGCGCAATGCCAACTTCATCAGCACCACGTGTCTGGGTCTCCTTGTTACAGCAGCCCTGCTGGTATTTATACACCATGGTGAAATATGAAGAAGAGGTCAAAGGACCAGCAAACAGTAGGAACCTGACACATCTCAGGCGCTATCTTGGAGGCTAGAGGTCAATCAACAAAACAATCTGCCCTTGTGGTACTTGTATACAGTGGAGAGTTTCATACAGGGACAGTGCTGCGGAGAAGCCACAGCAGGGCAACGAACACACCACACAGCTAAGCACGAGCTTCCCAACTGACTGCAGTATGTCCTCGGAGTTCTCGGAAAAGTCAGATTCTATCTGTAACAGAGGGTCAACTGGAAGGACGGTAAAGAGAGAAATGTTGTTTTTGGGAGCAAACTTCTTGGGAGTGGTTAGTACGATGCCCCAGGAACAGATCAGGGAATGTGGAAGCTTGTCACGACTCTTCCTCCGCCCCTTGGAAAACGGGGGTTACCTAGGAACATGGGTCTCATGCTCTCAGTGGTAGAATGAGCTTATTACCTGGAAAACAATGCACTTTAAAACATGCTAAGTACCATGGAAACATGTTTATTCTCTCCACAAGATGTGAAAAATACAGAAAAAAAAATCACTGAGCTTAAGAACAAGGGGAAAAACAATTAGAAGGGAGCTTAGAGGAAGAGAACCACCACATCATAACTCGTTTGGAAAAAAGTTCCAGTTGAACCCACACTCCTGAGAGTTATGAGGCTTTACACAGAGGGTGATGGTCGTACACTGTCTTTAAAAGGTCTCTGGGAAAGTATTTGGTGTGTCAAGCAAAAGCTCTGCCAACACCACGAGGGCAAGTCTGTGGACTGAGGGAGTCTCGGGGGCAGCAGCACACCCATCCATGTGTGTCACTCTGAAGAACTCACTCCTCCTTCTATTAAAGCCTCCACCATCAGCGGTTCTGACTCACGATAAAGAACTTCCTGCTACTTCTTTGGCTCTTTCGATTTTATCAGACTTTATCGGGTTAGGTAGTGAAGTGGCTCTGTTAAAGGACCTACTTAGTCACAATAACATCCGTGTGGTCTCTAAAACATCCTTGGCACAGATGGGTGACAGAAGAGTGTCTGCAAAGAAACCTTATACGTATTCCAGAAAACACAAGAACCTGAATGACTGCGATAACGATGGTCTAAAAGAGTACGTGGGCTTTTGGCAAGCTTTAGATAGAGACAGGCACCGGAGCCAGCCAAAATCATCCTCAGTCACCATGAATGCTTGACATGAATTCTGAAAAATCCATGGGACTCTGTACACAAGCAAAGAAGCAGAAAGAATAGTTTGAATCTCACTGAAAATTCAAAGATAAGTGGACTGCCAGTTCAGGAAAGGCTGACCCCATACATTCCTTATAACTGGTAAACAGCAAGATTAATGTTTTCCATGTCAGCTCAGAGAGCTATGTCCCCCCTGTGCTAAACGGAGATCCAGAACAAGTCTCTGCGCCTAAGGCAATAAAATGAACAACTGTATACAAAGAGCTGAACAGAGCCTTTAAAAAATGAGGTCTATTATTAAACGGTCAAGAAAAAGCAATGTGATTTTGGCAGATTACTTGCCATCTTCTGTAGTGTCTTGTGTTCTCCTTAAGAATACTGCATGGAGCACTGGGTGTGGGGCATGGGCAATGAATCTTGGAACAAAATAAATTTAAAGTAAAAAAAAAAGGGGGGGGGTGCCTGGGTGGCTCAGTTGGTTAAGCGACTGCCTTTGGCTCAGGTCATGATCCCGGAGACCCGGGATCGAGCCCCGCATCGGGCTCCCTGCTCAGCAGGAAGACTGTTTCTCCCTCTCTCACTCCCCCTGCTTGTGTTCCCTCTCTAGCTGTGTTTCTCGCTGTCAAATAAAATCTTAAAAAAATAAATAAATACAGGGGCACCTGGGTGGCTCAGTTGGCTGGGCAACTGCCTTCGGCTCAGGTCATGATCCTGGAGACCCGGGATCAAGTCCCACATCGGGCTCCCTGCTCGGCGGGAAGCCTGCTTCTCCCTCTCTCACTCCCCTTGCTTATGTTCCCTCTCTGGCTGTGTTTCTCTCTGTCAAATAAATAAAATCTTAAAAAAAAATACATAATCCTAACCTTTCTTCTATGTCAGACCATTATCACTTCACGTCTGAAGGAGTGTGAAAGTTCCTAACTGTGCTCCCTGCTCATCCACATTCAGTCCAACCTTCATCTACATACAAGTCAGTCTGGACACTGTTAGCAGATTAATCTTTCTCAAACCTCATTTTATCATTCCTTACTACATTATGAAGAGTGATGAATGGATGCCTCCTTATGGTACTGATGCTGGAGCAGAGAAGTAAAAGAAGCAAAGCAGTGAACCATGTGATGATCCAGGTTTCCAGAAAGATGGAAAGGCCTGAGGCATGAATGAGCAGTCAGGTCGAGGAAGAATATGAAGAACTGTGGGCTGGAGTGGAGTGAGCGCAAGGCAGGTGCGGTGGTTGTGATACAGGAAATGTAGTTGGAGAGATGGACAGAGATCAACTGAGCTACGGAGGTCAACGTGAGGAGTGAGGACTTTAATTACAGGGGCAACTCATAACAAGTTGTAAGAGTAACTCAGTAAGCTTTGTTGAAGAAATGAATCACTGAAGTCCATTTAGAATGACTTATTTTGTCAAATTAGGGCTGAAGTTTACGGTAAGATTTAATAGGAAGAAAAATACTCTTTTGGCATGCTGAAAACATGCCAAACTAAAATCATCTTCACACTGGCCAAAGTCTCCCATTACTGAAACTGCACAACGTCCATCTTTCTAAATCAAGGGAAAAAAATGAAGTTACACATAAAAATTTCTCTTCTAATTGTGTCCCATGACTTTAATGCTGTCTCAATAAAATGAATTAACAGGAAGTACTTAAAATTAAAATGCTTACAAATATTACAGACACACACACACACGTATTTTAGGATGGAGAGAACTTCTTATAGTACAGATTTTCTGAAAATAAAATTATCACTTGTTTGCATGATGGAATCACTTAGGGCTACTGCCCTATTCTGTCTAAGCACACACAGCTTCTGGATACTTCTTGATCAAACAACAGATTCACTGACCATACCAGGCAGCCTTTAACATCACCCTCAGGGAACTCTGCCTCCAGACCCTTGGTACCGCCCTACTGAATGTGGGCTGTATTTAATGATTTGCTTCTAATGACTGAAATACAGAAAAGTGGGCAGGAGATCAAGTCTGAGGTTAGGTTATAAAGAGACTGTGGCTTCCATCTGGGGCACTCTCTTGTCTGCTCATTCTGAGTGGAGCCAGATGCCATGCAGTGAGCTGCCCTATGGAGAGGCTCATATGGCAAGGAACTGAGGGAGGCCTTTGGCCAACAGGTAGTGAGAAAATGCAGCTTTCAGTCTAATAGCTTGTAAGGACTTGAATCCTACCGGTGACGATGAAGTCCCAGCTGGGAGTTTCACTGCAGCCAGAGGCACCCAGCTAAGCCCCCCGTGGACTCTGGACCCACAGGAGCTGTGACGTAATAAAGGTGCTTTTAAGCCACTAAGTTCTCGGGTAACTTGTTACACAGCAATGTGTCACTCATACACTGAGCTATTATATTTTAAAGGAAAAGTAGACCAGTTAAATTGCTGACAGTAGCTAATCCAAAAAACACTTCAAATGCCTGAAATATACATTTAATTATTCTGTAACACTAAGCTGACCTTAATAATATTTTTTAAACATCGACTAATATTAGTTTGAAAGGGCCAATTTGGAAGGGACAGCAAAAAAAAATAAAAATGTCATATTAATGAAAAGATTTGGTCAGAAACTAAGAAATCCAGTTCCAGAGAGATAGAGCTATGTGAGCAGAAGTGAACAACTAGTTTCCAATAGGCCTGACAGAAATCTAGGGATTGTGAGTGAATGAAAAATAAAGCTTTTATAAAAGAGCATTGTTTTGGGGTGCCTAGGTGGCTCAGTTGGTTAAGCGACTGCCTTCGGCTCAGGTCATGATCCCGGAGACCCGGGATCGAGTCCCACATCGGGCTCCCTGCTCAGCGGGAAGAGTGCTTCTCCCTCTCTCACTCCCCCTGTTTGTGTTCCCTCTCTGGCTGTGTTTCTTTGTCAAATAAATGCAATCTTAAAAAAAATATATTGTTTTAAAAAACATGATAGGGAATATAAAGGTACAAAATAAAATACGACCACTGGTTAAGAAAGTAACACGTACTAGCATTCCAACTTATTAGTGCTTTTTGATTTGGTGTAACTCCGTCTCTTCTGGCCTCTCTTTCTTCATAGTCAGAAGAGGAAGAGGAAGAATCCCTACATTTTAGGGCTGTAAGGCACTCAGCACAATGCTTGGCTCATGGGTAACAACCCAAATACTGTTGGTGCCTGTGACAATTATGATTTTCTGTTATAGTCTTAAATTAGAATCTAGTTCTACTTTCAAAGAATTTCAGGTTATTTCACAGCTTGGGACACTTAGAAAGTTGTAACAGGCAGTTCAGGAAACCAAAATTTAACCAGAGTTAAGAAAAAGGATTGCTCAAGAAAGTAAGAAGACAAACCTACAGAATGAATAAAAATATTTGCAAATCATGTATAAGTGACTAGTATCTAGATTTATAAAGAACTCTACAACCCAGTAATAAAAAGACAAAGCAACCAAACTGAAAAACGGGCAAATGATCTGATGGGACAGTTCTTCAAAGATGATCTGCAAGTGGCCAATAAACACACATGAAAAGATGCTCAATATTATTAGCCACTGGTGAAATGCAAATCAGAACCACAACTGACATACCACTTCACTTCTACAGGGTGGATATACTCAAAGGAAAAGGAAGAAAAAGTATTGTCAAGAATGTTGAGAAAATGGAACCTTCATACCCAACCAGGTGGGCACATGAAGTGTACAGCTCCTGGGGCCAATGGCTCGGCATTTACTCACTTGATTCACGTTGTTCATTACATATGCACAGTGGGAGACAGAGGGCAAGGGGAGGGGCCGAGGCAGAGGGAGAGAGAGAACCCCAAGCAGACTCCACATCCAGCACAGAGCCCGACTCCGGGCTTGATCTCATGACCTTGAAATCATGACCTGAATCAAAATCAAGAGTTGGAAGC
>PITA01008968.1:53507-80951 GCA_004023965.1 Spilogale gracilis
AAAAAAAAAAAAAAAAAAAAAAGAGTTGGAAGCTCAACCAACTGTGCCACCCAGGTGCCCCAAGAAACAGATTATTGGAACTAGGAAATGAACAAGGCTCTCATAAAAAGAGAAGCCAAAAATAATGACAAATTCAAAGAGCATTTCCCCTGTTGCGACTCGAATGCCTAAACAGTACTGTGTGGGAAAATATCATTGTTTAAAAAAACAAAAAAAGAGCAGAAGGTAGAGATTAAATTCTTTGAGTTCATGGAAATTTATCGACATTAAAAAACAAACTCAGGGCGCCTGGGTGGCTCAGTTATTAGGCCTCTGCCTTCGGCTCAGGTCATGGTCCCAGGGTCCTGGGATCGAGCCCTGCATGGAGCTCCCTGCTCAGCGGGAAGCCTGCTTCTCCCTCTTCCACTCCTCTTGCTTGTATTCCCTTTCTTGCTGTCTCTCTGTCAAATAAAGAAATCAAATCTTTAAAAACAAACAAACAAACAAAAAAACCCATGATTTATCGGCCTTCTAAAACATACAAACAATTTAAGTAGAAATAATCATCATTAGCTTATCATGTAGAAGTCATAGAATCTTAGAGCCCACAGGCTAGAGACCAAACATCACCTGCCTCAGCCATCTCAGTTTACAGAGGAGAACACTCAAACTGGGCCACTTGCTTACAGGTCACGCATCCAGCGAAGGTCTGAGCAGGGCAAGAACTCGGGGCTTTGGCTCAGTGTGGGCTCTTGTCCTGTGTTATGCTGAGGTTCAACCTTCTGAAGAGAAGACGGTCCTGCATTTGCAGAGAGCAAATGAGCCTCAAGTGGAGGAGATGTTCTTTAGCACCTTAGGAACTTCTAATATCAGCTACTGCAGGGCCTTCCATTAACCGAGTTTTATCAAACAGTTTAGGAAAATAGGTTGTTTAAAAAAATCACTTTCTTTTTAGTAACATTAAGGCCAAATTCATGGTATTTCTCCCGTTTCCTTCTTCTCAATTCCAGTGTTTAACATTCTCTGATTATTCAAAATGCTGTTGATAAAAGGTTTTAGGCTACTGAGCATCTGACTATCCTCCTTTGTTCAGAGATTCTCCTACTCGGAGGCTGAGCTGACCTCCGACTATATAGTTAAACTATATTAAGTACCTGTGAGATAACAGGAAATATATGTTGGTTTCTGCCCCTGGTTCCTGAAACCTTACAATTTCCTGGGTGACAGGAGTGTCTTTTGTTCTAATGAGATGACTCTGGGTGGGCTCCGGGATGGGGGCTGGTCACCAGAAAGACCAAGCCCTGATTAGAAGCTTGGAATTTTTGGCCCCACTCCCCATTCTCTGGAGAAGGGGATGAGCTTAAATGGAGTTAACAATTGATCATGCCTATGCCTACGTGATGAAGCCACAAAAAACCCACTAGTATGGGGATCTCAGAACTTCCAGGTTGTTAAATACACACACACACCTGGAGGATGATATACCCCAACTCCCACAGAGACAAAAGTTCCTGCACTTGGGACCCTTCCAGACCTCACCCTATGTATCTCTTCACCTAGCTGTTCATCTGTATCCTGTACCGTAGCCTTTAATAGACTGGTCAGTGTACTTAAGTGCCCTGAGTTCTGTGGGCTGTTCTAGCAAGTAAGTCAAATCTGAGGAGGGGGGTCAGGAGAACCCCTGATTTATAACCAATTCAGACAGAAGTTGTGGGTCACCTGGGAACCTGCTACTTGTGATCGGTATCTAAAGTGGGTTGGGAGCAATTCTGGAGAAGAGGGCCTTCAACTCATAGATCTCATCTGTCTCTGGGTAGATGGGGTCAGAATTGAGTTAAATTGTAGGACAGTGAGCTGCTGTCACGGAGAACTGCTTGAGATGGGGGCCCCCCCAACACACTTGGTGACCAGCGCGAGTAATAAAGGAGAAAAATACGGGAGAGGGAAGGTAGAGGTTTTTCTAGAATAGTTTCCAGGCTTCTGGGTAACTAGGGTGTGGGCACTGCCAGTTCTGCACCAGGCTCCAGACCACAAAGCAGCCACGGCTCTGAAAACCCCTCCGGGGAGGGCGGTGGTCCCAGCGGCAGTATATAGTGTTGGGAGCCAGCCAGGGAGTGGTCTTGAAGCAGGGGGGAATCAGTGTCCTCCAGGGTGCATGCCCTGATATGCGGGGCTTTGTTTTCGCCTAACAAACCTCAAGTCTCACTCTTCTGCTCAACTTACCAAATTCTGTGTAAATGCCCTGTTATTTGACACTAAAGAAAACTGATCAAAGCAGTTAAAAGTTAAAAAAAAAAAAATAAAAAGCTCTATTATATTGTGATCTTACCTAAGGCAGGCGTCTACCTATAACTTTGATATTAAATAGTATCTCAGCTCATAAAATGGTATCTAACATTTAGTAGGTTTTTTTTCTTTTTAAAGATTTTACTTATTTGACAGAGAATAACACAGCCAGAGAGGGAACACAAGTAGCTGGAGTGAGAGAAGGAGAAGCAGGCTTCCCGCCGAGCGGGCAGCCCGATGCGGGGCTCGATCTCAGGACTCTGGGATCATGACCTGAGCTGAAGGCAGAGGCTTAACCATTGAGCCAATCAGGCGCCCCAACATTTAGGAGGTTCTTAATAAAGGTGGAATCGAATTGGCTGTTTACAAAGGTAGTCCTTATTGGACTATGCTTATTGGACAGTCCATACTGCATGAGGCTCTGTGGAATAGAGATAAGAGAGAATTAACAGGGCAGTGCACTTGCTAAAGGTGTGAAATCAGCACGATTAACTGAACCGAACTCAGCAGAGGGAGCAGATTTTCCGTGTTCACAGCCTAGCTCTTCCAACGGAACTTACCAGCCATATTCGTCTGCCTGCAGGCCTGTTTTCCTGGGAAAACACATGGCCACATCTATACAAATGTTGACAGTAACTTCATTAGTGAGAAGACACACTGTTTAATTTTCCTACTAAGTGAAATGTTCTATTTTGAAAGTAGAACTCATCTATTGGTCTGGGACAGGCTAGTTTAGGGAAATGACTAACATTTATATAGTGGGAAATGTGTGTGTGTGGAGGGGAAAGCTAAGTTTAATACCATGGAAAAAGCAACCAAACTTTGAAATCAATGCTTGCTATATGTGGATGGGATGAATTTATAAACAGTGCTTTAAGGAGGTAAGTCTATGATGTTAAGGAAGCTAGAGCTTACAGACTCCCAGTTTGTATCTTCAAATTTTAAGATAGTAAAAAAAAATCTTTTTGGTTTACCATGGAAAGTTCAGGGAGCTAGTGGGTGAGCATGTCTATCTTATAAGAACATAAATATGTCACCTTATTGTTGGCCAGCATCCAAATTATGTGCTTAATATTAAATACCGAGGGATAACCAGAACATAAACGCAGTAGCTCTTACTCTGAGATGATGGCGCATAAGCTGGTATTTAATTCTACTGTCTTGACTTTGTCACAAATGTGCTTCAGGGAAGGGCTGAAGACACATGAGCAGCTAGCGCGGGGGCCACAGAAAACAGACTGTGAAGGACTCCTCAGAAAGTTCAGTCATAGCTCCCTAAATCTCCTCACCACCTCAGCTGTGAAACAGGGATACAACTATGTCATGGAGACTCTGAGGACCAAATGCAGTTATTTACAATGAAGAGCCCCAAAATATGCTCCATATACATGGTGGGTGCTCACAAAAAGAGAGCTAAATCTGAATTTGAAACTTAAGCTATTTAGGAATATAGGCAATGGGTGACTAAAAAGCATTTTGTTTCCTCCTCCTACTGTCCTCCATGTTACTCCTTATGCTCCACAAGTAAGTGAAACCATGTGATATTTGACTTTCTCTTCTTGGCTTATTTCACTCAGCATAATCTCTTCCAATCCAGTCCATGTTGCTACAAAAGTTGGGTATTCATCCCTTCTGATGGAGGCATAATATTCCATTGTATATACGGACCACATCTTCTTTATCCATTCATCTGTTGATGGGCACCTTGGCTCTTTCCACAGTTTGGCGATTGTGGCCATTGCTGCAATGGGGTACATATGGCCCTTCTTTTCACTACATCTGTACCTTTGGGGTAAATAATGGGAAGTGGGGTAAATCGGGGAGGGAGACGAAACATGAGACACTCTGCACTCAGAAACAAACTGAGGGACTTGGAGGGAAGGGGGTGGGGTGATGGGAGAGCCTGGTGGTGGGTACTGAGGGCGCGTATTGCATGGAGCACTGGGTGTGGGGCATAAACATGGATCTTGGAACACTGGAAAAATGAAAGAAAAATTTTTTTAAAAGCATTTTGTTTGCGGGGGGGGGGGAAGGAGAACCAACTTCCAAAATATTTTAAACTGTGATACATACTGAGTGAATCTTGTAAATGCTTAATTTTCTTTATTTTACTCTCATTCTGAGAGTATTTACATACTGTCTTTACACATAATTTTGTACCACAATTTTTACATTTTTTAACCCTGGATATTTACCACTTTAAAGTGGGAAAACTTGGGGGATCCGGGTGGCTCAGTCATTAAGCATCTGCCCTCAGCTGAGGTCATGATCCCAGAGTCCTGGAATCGAGCCCCACATCGGGCTCCCTGCTCGGCGGGAAGCCTGCTTCCCCTTCTCTTACTCCCCCTGCTTGAGTCCCCTCTCTCACTGTGTGCTCCCTGTCAAATAATAAATAAAATCTATAAATAAATAAATAAAACAAAACGGGAAAACTTATGTAAATATCTGTCAGTTAGGGTGGTCCCTGCCTCAGAAAACTGTAAGGTATGTGGCCCTGCTAATTAGTTTGTGTTCTCTAATGTATTGTAATTTAATTCAAAGTCACACAGTAATCAGTGACAGAGTGGGGGGGGGGTCTTCTCACAAAAGACAGAAATGTCTTGTAAGACATGCCTCACCTTTTCCCACACCAAATACTAGGTCACTCTGCTTCAAATACAAAAACGGTTTATGTTTTCAAAGAATGTCCTTGGTGGTATAAGAAACATTACCTCGCAGGGCGCCTGGGTGGCTCAGCTGGTTAAGTGTCTGACCTGATTTGGCTCAGGGTCATGATCTCAGGATCATGAGATCAAGCCTCGCGTTGAGCTGGGTGTGGAGCCTATTTAAGATCCTCTTTCTCTCTCTTCCCCCTCTCCCGCTGCCCCTCCCTCTCTCCTCTCTAAAAACCAAACCAAACCAAAAAAATCGCCCATCACATTTAACTCAAGCGCTCTGCCTGGGGATGTAAAGATCGGGCTTTAGGTCACAGCCCCATCAGCCGTTTGCTCCCCCAACCTGCTTTCTTACCTGTCTCACGAGGCTGCTGTGTCAGACTGTCCCTAAGTTTTCTTCCAACTCTGAGATTCGCTCTGATCTACGTATGTCCCATTTCCCAGTAAGATTAGCTCTCTGAAGGCATATAGCACATCCTAGAGCCCTTGGAAACCCACACATTACTTAGCAGAGGGCCATGTGATGGGTATTTGTAAACCGAGCCACAACTGCATTACCCTATAAAACAAACATCCAACCTCAGAAAACAGAGCAATGACTGCCAACCAGCCATCACTTAACATGTGTAATGGGGTTCTAGTGATCTTACTTTTCAGTCAGGCAAATGCTCTAGGCAGTAAGAAGCTGGGAGAAATGATTAACAGGACAATTTCTCCATGAAGTACTCTGTCCCTCTGTCTCCATAAACCCCCAGTGTCCCCGACTTTTGTACACTGCGACAGGCACAGGGCCCTCCCCTCCGGGTACTCACACCCCCGGGTGGGGCCGCCTGCAACTCCCCAGGTGCAGTCCGCGTAGTTTACAGCACCGGAAGGAGGGGATGGTATGTCACTTCCTCAATTAGGTTTCAAAGCCTGGCTTTCTTCGGTCTGGGGAGTTCTCTCACTTGCTTACTTTCTGGCCCTCAGGGACCGGCTGCTCTGGGGAAGCGCCAGGAAGGGCACTCAGGTGAGGAGCTGAAGCCTGCTGCCAACAGGGGTGAGCCCAGGAACACAACCTTGGCCCAGATCACAAATCCTCAGCTCCACCAATAGGTTGATCACAACCTGCTGGAGGGACCTGGAGCCAGACCCCCCTCCCCACCTCCCTGTGCCCCCGAGACTGTGGAGCAATCAATGTTTGTTCAAACTGCTGTTTCTTGACTAGGTGATTATACTTCTGCAGCTGTTGTCTTTATAAAAAGTATCGCCCCCTCTAATCCATCCTTCCCATCAGGGCAGTATCTGAAACATGAATCTACTTGTGCCTCTCCTCTACCCCAAATCTTTTTTTTTTCTTTTTAAAGATTTTATTTATTTATTTGACAGAGAGAAACACAGCCAGAGAGGGAACATAAGCAGGGGGAGTGAGAGAGGGAGAAGCAGGCTTCCCGCCGAGCAGGGAGCCCGATGCGGGACTCGATCCCAGGTCTCCGGGATCATGACCTGAGCCGAAGACAGTCGCTTAACCAACTGAGCCACCCAGGCACCCCTATCCCAAATCTTTTAGTAGCCTCCTCTTACTCACAGGTTAAAATCAAAACTCCACATCATGCCCTGCAGGCCTTCCTGAACTGGCCTCTCTGGCTTCCTCTGCACCTCAAGGCCCTTTTAATCCCCCAGCAGGCTAAGTGGTTTTCTTATACTGATACCCTGTAGTACTGTTCCCTCTGCTCAGAATGTTCACACACATGGCCAATCATATGAATCCTTCAGGATTCAGTTCAAGGATCACTCTGTGTGATTTAGTTGATTACATTTTTTCTCTTGGATACTCATGATAGTGCCTGGATTGCAGAGAGGCTTTATACACTTGATTCAATCCCACACATTTTGTTGAGCACCTATTATGTGTCAGGTACTGGGGTTTTTTTAATAAGGCACTAGGAATAACAAAAGATATTAAACAAACAGGATCCCTAACCTTAAAGAGCCTACAGTTCAGCAGGGAAGTTAGACAATGAGCCATTGATTATAAATAGTATGAATGTTACAAAAATAAGGGAGTTCAGAGTATTCTGGGAAGGGGAGTTGGGAGAGGGGCACCTAGCTTACTCCATGGGCTTAGGAAAGCTTTCCCTGAATGTCTGAGTAAGGGATTTAAGAAAAACTTTATTAAGAAGATGTTAAATCAAGATTAAAGTCCAAACATCAAAATCAGGAAGCGAAATAGAAGAGACATGGTTTGGTAATCATGTGTATGAAAGGAACCATGGTTCCCAGAATTGACAAAAGGCACAATGTGGGATGCACCTGTAGGACACCCTGGGGTCGCCACTCGAAATGCACTGCACGGACTCGAGAAGCTCCATTATGCTCCACACTCACAGCCTTCCAGAAGAGTTGGGAAAACCAGAACCTGTGGGAGGCCGGCAAAAGGCCAGTTGCTGAAAGAATACGTACCTTATCTAAAAACTTAAGAGAGTTTGGGCAACGGCCAAGGAACGAGGAAACCTTGAGGTGCCAGCAGGAAACATGAAGGAAAGTAAACAAGGTCTTAAGGGAATAGATGCAGAAACATATTGTCCGCTGCATTGCAAAATTTGATGATATGTAACCACTGACTCTACTTCGATCATGCGGTACTTTTTAAGCTGCCTCTTACTGATATACTGAGCTCTGTTACTGACTAACTCATGATAAGTTAGTAATAGTGATTTGTACCCTACTGGAGTGTATAAACAAAAATTACATCAAACATTATGTACTAGCTCAGGGTTGCCTGCATTGATAAGAAATGATGTACTGTACCATGATTCATCCCCCTTGGGTACTGGGTTTCATCTTGAAAGGTCACTCTGATCTTCCCTCTTTGGATAAAAAATTTCATCATAGGGCCACTATGACCTAATGACTTTTGTAAAGCAGTATAAATAAAGCTCTCTGAGAACAGTGCTATCGGGAGATTCCCCACACCACTCTTCGAGTCTGGTCTCCTCATTCGGAATCACCAACACCGTTCCCCACCTTCTAGACCCTGACTCTTGCTGGGGCTTGGCTCCCGGCAAGAACCCATCCCAAAGAGAGTGACCAGAATTGAGGCCACAAGAAGAACAGCTTCTAAAAACTGGAAGGCCTTGATGTATGAGGACTCAGAGGACATATACAGAGTACAAGTAGCTAGAGGTCTGTCATGTGGGACATAGTACTGTGGATTTATAGGTAGAATGAGGAAGAGACAGAAGAGGAACAATTTGCAAACTGCCAGACCTATTTAAGAGAGGCAGTTTTCATCCTCAGAGGGAACTGTAGCTAAAGTGGTTGGCCAGGACGCCTGGGTGGTATGGTCAATTAGATGTCTGCTTTGGCTCAGGTCATAATCTCTAAGTCCTGGGATGGAGCCCCACATCGGGCTTCTTGATCAGCAGGGAATCTACTTCTCACTCTCTCTTTGCCCCTCCCCACTGCTCGTTCTCTCTTTCTCTCAAATAAATAAAATTTTAAATAAATAAATAAAGTGGTCGGCCACCGAGTGAAGTGTGGCAGAAGGAACCCTGACACTGGAAGGGAGTTAGCCCGGATGGCTGTACCAAAGCCTTTCACAAAACCCTGATATTTTATGGCTTGACAACATGAATATTAGTGAGTCTTTCTTTGCCCTAATCTATACAGTAGTGATACTAAGTGGATCACATTTCCCACAAGGTTCTGTCCTATATAGTAAGTAGAACGAAAACAAAGACATGGGCTTTTGATATCCTCACAGAGGCTAACTGTACGGTCTTTCTAACAACCCCGCTCCTAGCAACAAACTACAGTTCATGTTTGTCTCCTTATTTTCTAAATCTTATGTTTAAGGCATGCGGTTGTTTCTGTAAGATCTGTAATAAATATGGAAGAAACTATCTCTATGGATATTTGGTTAAGTTCAAAGGCATTTCTTGCCTGATGTACTCAAGATTCCCAAAGCAAAAGCTTTGACAATTTTTTAAAAAAATTTTTTAAAAGATCTTATTTATTTGACAGAGAGAAACACAGCAAGAGAGGGAACACAAGCAGGGGGAGTGAGAGAGGGAGAAGCAGGCTTCCCGACGAGCAGGGAGCCCGATGCGGGGCTCAATCCCGGGTCTCCGGGATCATGACCTGAGCCGAAGGCAGTTGCTTAACCAACTGAGCCACCCAGGCACCCCTTAGATCTGTATTTTCAATGGCAACATTCTAGATTCAGAGAAATCGAGTTTTCTGAGGACTCTTTCGCCTTTACTTGTGCAAGCCCAAGAAGGGGAGCAGTCTCCAATGTGAGCAGAATTACAGCATCCTGGACATGTACAGCCCTGGGATGACACCACCCTATCACCTGTTCTCAGCTGTGTCTTAGGTTACAAAGAAATTATCAGCAAGTCCTGAAAGAACTATGTAGCACTCTACAGAAAGGGTCCCTACTGTTTCCAGCTGGTATCACTGCAGAAGAGAAAACAGAGGACTTGAGCCTGCACTCATTAAGCACTTCCTCAGGAAAACAAACCGGAGGTTACGTGAAATGGTTCAATCCTCCGACTGACTACGAGGTCCTTGATTTTCCGGTACAAAGATAAATCCATTCTGGTGAGTTTAGTATGCGTAAAATACAGAAATAATTCAGATTTTGAACAGTTAGCAGACACCTCAAACCAACTCTGTTGGCTTAAAGAGATGCTGATCTCTAGTTTTTATTAGTCGAAAGCTAAAACATCTGTTTGAGTACGGACAGATTTCTGCCCCAAGGGAGAAAGAGCGCAAGTGATCTCACCGCGAGCTGATGGACCCGGAAGGAGGGTTCGGTGAGGCGGGCCCCGCAGCCGGCTCCTCTGGGGCAAGGAGGTGCCCGGAGCCTGGAAGACGCGGGGCAACCCGGTCCGAGGCAACCCTCGGGAGGCTCACGAAAGTCCCCACGGATTAAAGGGTTTATTGGTAAATCAAATACTAAGAAAGACAAACTACTCACGAAAAAAATGGACCTGTGCAACTGCCAATAAATCCTCAAAGCAGTAGCACCCCCAACCAAGTGGTAAGCCTTCAGGTACAGAAAGGCGCATCCCCCACTAATCTCGTCTTTTCCATTTCAAAATCCTACTTTCAGGCTTACTTTGTAGAAGAGGGTTCAGAAGGGGCCACGCCAAGTGGGGATACCGGACGGTTTGGGAGGAGCTGCGCTCACCCGGCGACTTCGGCCAGAGGAAACAAGGGTGGCCGGAGCCAGCTCCGGCCCGTCCAGCGGCCTTCCCCACGGGCCGTCAGCCTCTACCCCTCCTTCAGTGGCCAGGCGCAACACATTTTCCCTTTTAAATTTCTCTGGACAGTTTTCCCTTCTCTCCATTCCAGGCCTTTCACAACCTCATCCCCAAATCGGTGCAATGCATCCTGGCTCATCTGCCCTCCCGTTTCGCGTTCACAGAGCCCAGCCAGAGTACCAGTCTCTTAACAGCGCTTTCAGAGTGCCATTTCTATCCAGAGAGCTTCAAGTCACGTCCTTAGGACCTGCATCATGTTGCTGCATCCCGTGCAGTAAACACGCTTTCTTGTCCTCTCCGCCTCAGGCCTCTCTCACTGTCTCCCACTTTACTCCGCCCCAACACAGCACCTGACGGAATGCCACAGGAAGCTGCCGCTGATCTGGCCACCCAGCACCCATTACCTCCACACTAAGGGAAGTCCGTATTTTTTTCAGATCACAGTGAGCCTAGTTAAAACACTGTATTTCTGAGCCTCCCTTGAAGCTAGGTGTATGCATGTGACACAGTTTGTATGTCCCATGAGACAGCAGCAAAAGTCTGCTGGAAATTTCTGGATGTTTGGTTTCCTGATAGATACCATGCCTGCTTCCTTTTTTCTGTCTGAAATACAGATATGAAGGGCTTGAGCTGCTGTAGCCACTCTGAGAACATCCAAGAAAGGCCAAGAGAATCACAGTAACCTCAGTCCTACCTAGCATCGTACATTGTGGAACAACCACCAGCATATAGGCTGGTTCATGGCCATGGACTTGTCAATATATAAGAAAAAATGAATCTAATTTTTTAAAAGATTTTATTTATTTATTTATTTGACAGAGAGAAACACCGAGAGAGGGAACACAAGCAGGGGGAGTGAGAGAGGGAGAAGCAGGCTTCCCACTGAGCAGGGAGCCCAATGCGGGGCTCGATCCCGGGTCTCTGGGATCATGACCTGAGCCGAAGGCAGTTGCTTAACCAACTGAGCCACCCAGGCGCCCCATGAATCCAATTTATTTAAGACAACACTTAGTTAAGGTTTTCTGTTACTTGTAGCTAAACACAATCCTTACATTAAAAATTATCCTCCTCCTGGGCTCCTGAGTGGCTCAGTTGGTTAAGCAACTGACCTTTGGCTCAGGTCGTGATCCTGGAGTCCTGGGATCAAGTCCTGCATCAGGCTCCCAACTCGGCAGGGAGTCTGCTTCTCCCTCTGACCTTCTTCCCTCTCGTGCTCACTCTCTCTCTCAAATAAATAAATAAAATCTTAAAAAAAAAATCCTCCTCCTTATCCTCCTCTAAGTTTCCTTTATAGTCCAAGTTTTACATCTCAAGGCACCAAGATTCTAGTATCTATTATTCTCTTCAAATTTTTGACCTGACGCCAAAGAGGCATTACAATTTATAGCTACCCAGTTATATTTAAGTGATTAGTCATTTATTTATTAGTTTATTATTATTAGTTATCTAATTGATATAGTTAATTGATTTCTCTTAAAAAAATTAATCAGCATCTCGTTTCGGCTTTAGAAATGATCGAAATCATCACTGTTGGTCTAGGCCTGGCTGGTGACTCAGCATCACCGGAGAAGGTAAGCTGAAACGGGATCTGAGGAATTGAGCCAAATTTTACTCACATCGTAGAGACAACCTGAGTCCTATTCTGCCTCCCACGGGTGACCTGCTTCTCCCAAGGAAACTGCCAGTTCAACCAGGGGCTCAACACGAAGCTCGGGCCTCGATGAAGGTACTGTTTACGCCAGCTAGCATGGTCTGCGTTAACACTCCTCATACCTGCCAGCTACATGCCATTCACAGATCTGTGGATATAGACTGAAAGGCAAAAATCTTTCTTTTTTGTGAGCAGTGTCATTATTTTCTCCTTTTATCAGTAGAAATGCTCAGTGTGGAAACTGTACTACTGGTTTCAGCAGTGAGTCAAAAGTCAGATATATGATTATGTGTTTTTAAAATATTTAAAACATGGTTGGAAGATAAGACTCCACTCACTCAACTGTCTGGACACAATTACAGAGCACTGAAATGGAATAAACTGCAATGAAAATGCAAGGTTGTAAATATATTTTAAGAAAGTAGATAACCTGTAGGCCTTCAAGGAGAAAAGAATTTATAAAAGTAAAAGACACAACTTTTAGGCACAATTCTCTTACAGACAAGTAGCTTGCTTGTGCAGAACATGTCTAAAATAGGACAGTTTCCAAATACGTTTTCCTTGGGATTACAGTTTATGAAACGTGATCATCAAAAGCAGTTGTATCAACAATCTCTTATTATTAAAACCAACACATTTGTTGAGTTGGTTTGCTTCCTGCCCTTCTATTACATCCTCTTCAACTAAAAAGATGTTTCATTGCTAGTAAGTTCTTCTAGATTTTCTTTACATGGAAATTACTTTGAGATTAAATATAAATACAGTTTAGCTTTGTAGTCATTTGTTCACCTACTTGCACCCTTCACAAGAACAGGGTAGAATAAGAACAGTCTTCTCTCTACTACCCAGGCACGATGCTAACTTAGGGGGAACAGTAAAACCAAATCAACCCAAGAACCCACATTCCCTGCGGAAGATGTCTACAAAGTAGCTACCACTGAAAATAAGATCTCTTCTAGGGTCTATTTTGTTGAATTATTTATGAAGCAAGAAAGGAAATGAGCAGTTTTACCACAACAGAAGTGGAAATAATTTAGAAGTGGGAAATGTTGACTTATAGTACCAGGAAAACTTCCAGAATCCTTTTTTTAAAAATAGCAATAGCCTTTAATTTATCATCCACTGTTCTGTCCACCATCTGCAATCATTTTTTAAAAGCTTTTTTAAAGCATACCTAGCATTTTACTTCAGTAATCTTGTGTGAAGACTTCTTCAAAGACAGACTCTTTCTTACAGCTTCACTAACCTGTTTTCAACTGTCACGTAAGACAAAAAAATCAACTACCAAAGAGAATGCAAAATGAAATAAATTACAAAAATTAAATAGGCAGAGCAAATACAGAATGATGTAACTAGTATTTTCTAAATGGCATTAATGGCATACCCATATCCTACTCTCTTTAGCTATTTCTCGTACAGACATCTTTCCATAGCTCGAAACCACAAAGTAGAGTCACTCTACGTTATAGATTAAGATCAGACATTGATTTGGGAATCTAATTTACTTTGCCGAAATTGGAAAATCAGATTCCTCTTCCCAAATATCCCTATGCAGGATCCTACA
The DNA here is from genome assembly GCA_004023965.1 of Spilogale gracilis. NCBI lineage: Eukaryota > Metazoa > Chordata > Mammalia > Carnivora > Mephitidae > Spilogale > Spilogale gracilis. Next base: position 66,891 of record PITA01008968.1, read on the forward strand.
CAAACCAACTGCTCAATAAAATTTGACTGTATGTCTTCCACCCCCCTCTCCAAATCCTGCAGCACCACTGAAGTCAGAAAGAGGGATCAGACCCACAACTCATGTTCCTTTCTAAGTTACATGTAACTTTTTAACCCAGAAATGGCAGAAAATAGATTTTATTCAACTTCCTCAAATTTTACACTGCTCAGGATAAAAAGCTTGTGTTAGAGGCATCCTCACAACATCTCTGCTCCTGCAAGAAACAGGCGTCCAATGTTTCCGGGAGCACGTAACTCACACTCTTCGGATGCTAAGTGATACTGTACTGCCCCCCTGTCAAATTCACGCGCCCAATAAGCCAAAGAAATCCATCTGTGGATAGCGGGGAGTTTGATACTTCACTTCTTTGCATGTGTTTTCCTTTGCAGAGCAATGGTTGAAAAGGGGGTTAATAGTTTAAATTCATTCTTCACGATAAATTACAAATCTTAACCAAGACGGTACAAAGGTGACTAGTTAAACACTTTTATGTTTGGAAAGATTAGACTAAACCGTACTTGTCAACTGTTTTTAACCACGTGAAGACTTAAAATAGTAAAATCTTTCAAATGAGCACAAAATACTGACCAAATAACATTTACCTCACTTATTCAGTCGTTCAACAAACCTGAGTCCATTAAATTCAAGACACAGGAATTACACTGTATTATGCTGCTCTCAAAGAATGTACACAGCCCTACACTTAAGGGATGGCATGGCACAAATCTTAAATTCTAGAATCTCAAATATTTTTGATATTCATACTTCTGTCTTTAATACTGAAATAACAATATAATAATTAATCAGAAAACATTTCACACACTTTCTGAAATCTCGGCTGTGCGATATAGCGGCTGCTTAAGCAGTGCAGGTTACTGCTGGGCTTCGGTGTTACCCAAGTGCCTCATCTTGCAATTTTCCTCCAGCAGACCCTGTTCTGGGTGCCGGGTTATACTAAGTGGCAAACACAACAAAAAACCAGTTTCCTGTCCTCACAGAGGAGGAGAAGCTGGCTAAGCTGACTGAGAAAAAGACAAAGGAGGAAAACTAGACAAGCCATGGTATTACGAAAGCCTACAAAATGAAGTGTTTCAAAAGAAGGTTATCTCAAAAATACACTTCAGGGGAGTGACCGCAGAGGGCAGGAGGAGACTTTGTAAAGTAACAAAAATATGTGTCACGACTGAGTGGTAGTTTCACAACTGTTTACATTTGTTAAAACTCATTAAACAGTATACACAAAATTGTATATTATGTTATACCTCAGTGACTCTGGTTTCTAAAAAGTGTGTATGTCGTGCAAGGCAGTTTTGTAGAAGGCAAGGGTTCTAGATGGAAGGACACTAAAGCGGCCTGCCCAGTGGGTGTAGCGTTCGCTCTGACTGATTCTGTATCCCTCCCCACAAAAACTATAGAGAGCATTTTGGGGGCAAACTGGAAATGTGAGTACAGACTCTATATTAAACTGTACAGCATCAATGCTAAACATCTTTTTTTTAAAAGTGAGGCCATTTTCTTGTGCTTCTGTAGAACAACCCTTACTTAGCAGATGCATATTCAGGTATTGGGGGTAAAATATAGGAATGTCTGCAGTCTAGTCTCAGCAGTTCAGAAGAAAGAACATGTGATGTGGAGGAGAGACCAGGAGATCGGCAGATGAAGGCAGCGAGTACCAGGCACTCTTTTCAAGAGTGTTTCCCTGAAGGACAGTGGAGAAATAGGCCGTGGCCCGAACAGTCTCCCCACCCACAGCGGGCGCGGGGGCGATCTGTATGTCCACGGGCCGGGCCTACTGGGCAAGGGGCTGATGGCGCCGGGCAGGCGGGGTATCAGCGTGGGAGCGAAGTCTTTGAAACTACAGGAGCGGCTGGGACTCATGGGCGCAAAGGAAGGAATCACCGAGGACGCCGTGGACGATGACAGTGACAAGGGGGCACGCGTGTCTACGCCGACAATGGCCAGGCACTGTGTCAAGCATTCTTCCTCGGTTAATCCTCACAGCAACTCCACGATCAAGTATCACTAGGGTCTCCTTTTACAGATGGGGAAGCTGAGGTCCAGGAGAACCAACTGACTTGCCCAGTGACACGTATCTAATAAACAGCAAACTGAGCTTTCGGACCCCACGGAAGGGACTTCCCCCCACGCGACAGGGCGGCCGGGCAGGGGCTGTGCAAGTCACAGGCAGGCGCGGGGGGGGGGGCGGGGGGGGAGAACGGGGCTCTGGCCCCACAGCTGCTCCCCAGCGGGCACTTGGGGAGCTCCCGAGCAGGGGGCGCAGAGGGGATGTTGGGGATTTGAGGAGAGAAGGCGAGAAACCCGTGGCTCGGACAAGGCAAGTGCGCGTACTGGCCGTGCGGGCAGGACTGACTGCTCCTGGGGAATTAGCGGTCATAAATCTGCAGTGAAGCCGCGTGTCCTGACTAGATGGTATTTTCTGGCAATTTTCAGCTCTTGAGAATCAGCACACAGAGGAGAGCTGGGTTTAACTGGGGCGCAGGGGGTGGGGAGCTGTTTACAGACAAGGGAGACCCCGCAAGAGCGCGGTGCAAGTCCGGGCTGGGGTCCAGGCGGGCTGGGGGGCTACGTGACCAGCCGAATGCGGTCCCTAGAGGAAAAGCAGTGGGGCTGGAGGCCTGGAGGCCGTCAGGTGAGACAGTAGTTGGGAGTGGGGGTTTACAGTAAGAGGTGAGCAGGAGTGGGATGCTTGGAGAGGGTGTTTCATGAGCAATGCCATTACCGATGAGGAGGTCTAGATGTGACCATGTGGATGGGAGGCCGAGGGCTACAGGGTAAAAGACAACAGGACTGGGCGCCGGGGCGGCTCAGTGGGTTGAGTGTCCGACTCTTAGTTTCGACTCAGGTCATGATCACAAAGCCCTGGCACCGAGCCCTGGGCCTGGCTCCCCACTCGGCAGGGAGTCTGTTTCTCTCTCTGCTCCTCCCTCCCGCTTGTGTGAATGCGCGCTCTCTCGCTCTCTCTCTCAAATAATTAAGACAAAAAAGACAATGGGATTAAGAGAGGCCAGAGTGCTGGATGAATGCTCCACGTGGGTGCTCGAGTTACCCAAAGACACAGTAAAAGCAGCGGTGGAGTCATCCGTGAAGGGGGGAGAGAAGACAGTGACAGATCAGGGAGTAAAGCCTGGCATTATACACTTTAAGATGCTGGAGGAACTGAAGGGGAGTGGAGGGGAGGTCATCTGGAAGCTGCAGTAGGGGACAAAGATATGCCCACCCCACCTGTAGGCTCAGAGGCACATAAGGTGCGGAGGCAAAATCAGATTCTAACCCCCAGAGCGAGAGGGTGAAGGGATGGTTCAGGAAGACACAGGATGCAGAACAACACTGGGCACGTGCCAGATAATTCAACCGATATTTCTTGAATTTGAATCTTAACTTTTCAAATAGTTTACTATGCAAAATTTATTTATAAAGAAATCAAAACCAGATTAAAAAGGAAATGATCTTCTAATGTTTGAATCTTAACTTTTCAAATAGTTTACTATACAAAATTTATTTATAAAGAAATCAAAACCAGATTAAAAAGGAAATGATCTTCTAATGATCGTCATTTTTCAAATCCATGAAAGGCTCATTTTCAAAACTCAGCCCCCGGCCAAGACCAACAGAGTCAAACAGCATCATATTGTTTTTGGCTTCGTAAATACGGAAAACTCACGGTCATAAAATAAAACCAAGCTTTCTCTTGCGTAAGAATTGAATATCAGAACAAAATTAAATGAACTCTGTCTTGTTGAAGCTTAGATAATAGGCTTTCTGAGCATAAGCTGACCAGAACTGAAACCTATTATGGTTCAAGCAGAGAATTCCAGGCACCTATGAAGTAAGAATGAATTATATCCCCTAAACATATTCTTTGGAATGTAAGACAGTGCGCACTCTGGGATATATACTGCCCCTCTTGAAGGCAGGTAAGTTCCTCTTGTTAGAATTTTTGTTTTTTTAAAATTTGTTCTAAATATCTTTGGAAGACTAAGAAAATGTCATAATTCTTCTATGCTTTAGCAAAAACAAATGTTTATAAACCAATGGCATAATGCCATTGCGGCGCAGTCAGCTGAGTGTCTGACTCTTTATTTCAGCTCAAGTCATGATCTCAGGGTCGTGAGACTGAGCCCCACGTAGGGCTCTGTGCTCAGTGGGGAGGTCTACTTGAGATTCTCTCTTTCTCTCTCCCTCTGCCTCTCCTCCACACACATACATACTCTCTAAAATAAATAAATAACTCTTAAAAAAAAAGGCAAGCTGCCTCCTAAGCATTTCTTTTTTTCTTATTATTAGAGAGAGAAGGTGGAGGGGGCAGAAGGAAAAGGAGAAAGAGAATCTTAAGCAGGCTCCATGCTAGGTGGGGCTCAATCTCACAAACCTGAGATCATGACCTCCTAAACATTTTTTTCCCCAAGATTTTACTTATGTATATGATTTTAGAGAGAGAACTTGAATAGGAGGGGGGCAAAGGGAGAGAATCTCAAGCAGACTTGTGCCGAGCACAGAGCTCAAAGTGGGGCTCGACCCCATGATCTCAGGAGATATGACCTGAGCCGAAACCAAGAACCAGCTCAACTGACTGAGCCACACACCACCCCCCCCGTGCCCCATGACCTCTAAGCATTTCCAATAAGCAATCTGCATACAGCTCAGTGAAATTCTATAGTCCTCGATGGTCTTAAAATGTACAATGAATATCTAATACTTTTTTTCTCTAAGACTAAATTTTATAGGAATTTATCCAGAATCCCAGTTTTTTTTGTTTTGTTTTGTTTTTTAATAATTATATTTGGCTGTTTAACTATGATCATCAATCAGAATGTGGACTGATTCAACTATGGGTTAGTTCAAAAGGCTTTTCACTTTTTGGCTGTGAGGTTCTTACTACTAGATAAAAAATATACTAGTAGTTCCATTATACCAGATAAATGAATTTGAGGAGGACAGGCAATCCTCCTAGTTTCATTAGAGCCTAGCATGACGTGTCAGAGAAAGCAATCCATCAACAATATACACTGTGCTCATTTACAACACACAGCGGGCTCTGGGCGTAAGCTATTTCTCTTTCCCATTTAGAACCCAGCTGGAAGTAATCTCTCCTTTACTAAATTTCTTTAGTACTTTGTATATTCCTTATGAGACCTTCTCTTTGGAGTAGAGTGATTTCTGGGCTTATTTTTCTTTCTAGATTATAAGCAAGATGCCTTAACTAAAATCGTTAGGTGAGCTCAAAGTATTAGAGCATTATTTGTGATTTATGTATTCCCCAGCACTGGTAGGAGAACAAAGTGGAACAGTAATACTGTCATACTGTATTCATCAGTATGATGGACTAAATGCGCTTGTGATGCTTGGTCTGGGAACCATGGCACCATTTACATAATTCGGGAAACTGCTTTGAATTCCCAAAACCCAACTTACAAATTCACTCTCAGAACCCAGCAGGGAATTCTTATACTGTATGTGTAACCACAAAGACTACAGTAAGTCTGTAAAGCAGTTAAGGTGCAAACTTTTCTGATTCTGTAAATAAGAGAATGAATCCAAAATACAGTAATTCTAAAATAATAACTTTAAATTAAATGTTTTAATTTTAAAAAATTATTTTTAAAGAGAGTATAGGAATTTTAAAATAATCTTTTGTGAAGAAAGTGGCGGGCGCCTGGGTGGCTCAGTGGGTTAAGCCTCTGCCTTCGGCTCAGGTCATGATCTCAGGGTCCTGGGATCAAGGCCTGCATCGGGCTCTCTGCTCAGTGGGGAGCCTGCTTCCTCCTCTCTCTCTGCCTGCCTCTCTGCCTACTTGTGATCTCTCTCTATGTCAAATAAAGAAATAAAATGTTAAAAAAAAAAAAAAGACAGTGGCAAATGTTTCAAAATTAATGCATGGATATGTAGCTGACCAACCAAATATTTTACATGTCTTTTGGTTAATCCAGAGAATACTGGTAAAACAAAGCAAACTTATGTCATTCATAAATCCAAATTCCAACTTACCATTTATGTTTATTGCTGGTAACACTATTGACATCTTTGGTCTTGTGGTCTTGTTGTGGGTGGTGGCCGGTAACAGCAGGTGATCCTAGGAATAACAGAGAACAACCTGTTAGAACAACTGGCTTAGTCTTCCTGTAAGAGGCCCAAATCAGAGTTTCGAAGATGCCAATATTTCATTGGGATCATAACAAAAACAACATTTTTTATTTTAACTTGGCTTAAAGGCAATTCACTACAGATCATCTTAGGATTTGCTCAGTGTCTGCCCTTACCAGGTGCCAGGTAGTATTCTTGGAATACTCCTGGATTCTGGTAACATCCATGCTGTGGGATACTTTTTAAAGGGCACTGGCCAAGGTGTCCAAACAGGAGGACCGTAACTCTAGATCTGGCCACTCATAGCTGCGTGATCTGGGTCTGTTTCCAGTCCTGTAAAATGAGGGGGCTAGACTAGATAACATCACAAGATACTGAAATTACCCAATATAATCATTTTCACTCTTTGTTTTCTAAAGAGGAGGAACATTTCTGCCACCCCCCTCCCCGATTCTGATCCCAGAAGACTGGTGTATGAAACACGGACTCTATCTGCAATTCGCACTGTTAAGGCCAGAGCCTAGAACTTTGCCTGCTTAGCCTCCCCTTCTCCCTTTGAAGCAACCACACAGCATTAGATTTCTTTTGGTAAGCAGTAAGTATATAGTAAAGAAGATGTATAGCTCTTACCCTTAAAAGGCATACAGTTCAGTGGGAGAATTAAAAAAAATTACAAATGCATGTCTAGCACAATTATCAAGTTCCAAACGTAATAATGCCAACACCTGATAATCTATAAATGGCCCGTGGCATCTGAGGTTTCTGGTTTCCAGCCACACAAATACTGAAAGTAAGATGAGCCAAGAGGAGTCTGGCTTCAGAACAAGGGGAGGGAGTATGCATGTCTTGGAGGAGGTATGCACGACTGTAGGTATTCCAAAGAGGCTTATAAACGACTTTAACTTGGATATGAACTACTGCTTAAACATCAAAAACTCCTTTTTCTGAGCAAAAACACGGAAACTGTCACGGCAAAAACAAACAAAAGAAAAAGAAAACAACATACATTAGTGTTTCCACTTAAGGGAGCATGGCTAAACTGAGACAGAACTGAACCTGGTATTAAAAGCTCTCCTGCTTCCTTCTCTCACTCCTCTGCCCTCTGCTTCATCACTCCTCCCGCGAAACTGCTCTAGGGAAGGACTCACGGCAAGTAGGGTTTAACACAGCTAAAGGTACTAAAAATTCACTGCAACTTAGTTCAAAGGTCAATGTGATTATGAAATGCAATTATCAAAAGTGAAGAAGAAACCTAGAATGCAGAAAACAAATGGGAATGAATATACATGAACAGAACTTTACAGAAAACATTTCCAGTAACTGCTTGTCCTTTGTTTAACTCAAGGCAGCATTTCTGTGAGAAGAGATTTTTTTTAAGTCAGTGGGAAGATGAGCGAAGCTGTTGTTAGGATTCCAGCATCGCAGTACGGGAGACTTTTTTTTTTTTTTTAAGTGCATTGTTAGACACAAAGATCACACATTTCTCAGTAAGATAACATAATATAGCCAAGAAAAAAAAAACAAAATTTGCTGATCTTCGTGCCATGAAAATTATAAATATCTTAATTCCTATAATTAAAATACGGCTTCAGGGTCCCCAAAATTGAATAAGAAAACAAACCAACAAACTTGCAAGCCCAAATTAAAGCTACTGTAAAAATAAACACACTTAGATTCCACTGGTCATGGGTTAAGGTCAGGCTCAGACTTAAATCTGAATTTCCCGCTAAGATCTAGATGCCATACTAAACATTGTTTTTAAACATGATTTTTGAACATAATGTCTCCTACTTTTTCTTCATTAAATTTCAAACGAAGTAGTTACTTTTGCGGGAGAAAGCCAAAAAACACATTATTATTTATGAAAAAGAAGAATCACATCTTGAATGTTTAAAAATTATTACAGTTAACCAGCCTTACCTCTATTTAGTAAAGTTTGCAAACTACAGAGGGTGGGAGGGTGCAGGGACAAGACCTAAAATTTAAAGTGTGGGGGGGACCCTGGGTGGCTCAGTCAGTTAAACGTCTGCCTTTGGCTCAGGTCATGATCTTAGGGTCCTGGAATCGAGCTCCTCATCGGGCTCTCTGCTAAGTGTGGAGTCTGCTTCTCCTTCTACCCCTTCCCTTTGCCCATGTTCATTCATTCATTCATTCTCTCTCTCTCTCTCTCTCTCTCTCTCTCTCTCTTTCTCCGTTTCTCTCTGTCTCTCAAATAAACAAAAATAAATCTTTAAAGTGCTTGTTTACCACAGAACTGCAGGGAATCAAGCCAGTATACTACATTCTCATAGTGCTTATTTTATATTAAAAAAATAACAGACAGGGCGCCTGGATGGCTCAGTTCGTTGGTTAAGTGACTGCCTTCGGCCCAGGTCATGACGCTGAGTCATGGGGTTGAGTCTCGCATTGGGCTCCCAGCTTCATGGGGAGTCTGCTTCTCCTGACCTCCCCTCTCATGCTCTCTCTCATTCTCTCTCTCTCAAATAAAATCTTTAAAAAATTAATTTACAACACACAAACATCTGGGAGAGTATAGTTGATTCATTTAACATCTAAAATTTCACTTCCTCAAATTAAATGTTCCTTGCTGTAATGAATTCTGAATCACTTTTTTCTCCCCAACTATGTTCATCTCACTCCTTTTTAGCATAACATTAATCCTATTAGTGATGTTTTCAGAAACAAAGGAGCTTTATTTTGGCAGTGACACTGAAATCTATGTCACTAGCTTCAGGATCTCTCCAGATGCACTCCTGAAAAGCCCAGTCCCTAGGAGTGAGATATCACGGGATATCTTCAGGGAGGAAACTTTGTGGACAGACACGATCATCAACACATTGTTATTTTTATTCCCAGAAGAAATCAGAGAAACACTGGTGGGAAAACATTTCACTGTGAGAATAAAGTATTAGTTTTCCAATGTTAGGCAATACTGTGCATGAGAAAATCTGCTATTTTCACACAGTTCTCCCAATTCCCTTTTCTAAGCACTGTGTTAGAAGAAAACTGAAATATCAGTGCATGATGCAGCATCCCAAATTATGTTTCTTCTCTTTTTAAGAGGGCTAAAGCACTGAAGACTAACCTATCAAAAGAACAGGACCACACTTTGCTCAGCTAAAGGTTGAAATGGTAATCCACAGTAAAGTGTTGTCTAATGTTGATTCTCCATATCTGTGTAGAGTGGGAACTGACCTCAAACTTAAACTGACCGGCTGAAATTGAATGACCCCCCCCCCCCGCCCTCTACAACGGACTCAGGCCCAGAGCACAAGTGAACATTCATGACTAGTTGTGTGTTTTGTTGCAGAACTACTTTTGCTAATTGTATTTTAAGGGTAATTGTGTGATTTTTACAGATTTAGGGAAACTGGGTGCCTGTGTGGCTCTTGGTTCCGGCTCAGGGAGGGACCACGGGTCCTGAAATTGCGCCCCATGCTGGGCTCCAAGCTCAGGGCAGAGTCCGCTTGAGGTTCTCTCTCCCTCTCCCGCTGCCCCTCCTGCCCCTGCTCCCTCCTTCTCTCTCTCAAGTAAATAAATAAAGCTTTAATCTCTGTGTGAAAAGGAGAACGAGATTTAATAGAAGTGAATAGTTTAAAAAATTCACTCAATCCAAGACAACCATAAAAGACTGAGAAGAAACCAGACTAGTCTGCATTCAGATTGCTTAAAAAATATCTTCAAATTCTTAATCTAATTTAGAGGAAGAGCAGCCGATACTGGAAATTACGGCCGATGCACTCCGAGTGTGGTCTGTAAGGAAGGGCAACTTGAAACTGTCCTGGATTCGGACTCAAAGAACAGGTGTTGCCCCCACATCAGAACTTGGCAGAGAAGCCCACATCTACATAACTACGTGAAATAAAGTCAAAATATACATATTACTTTGCTCTCCTGCTTTAACCAATTTTGTTGATTCACAGATCATCCAGTCCCTATTATCAGGAAACTCTGACCTAAGGTTGGAGTCCCGTATCTTTCTGATAGAAAGGAATGTATTTAATATCTAGTGATGTCTCCTGGGGGTGAGGGAAACAGTCCGCAACAGGCTGCGCCCTGACACTGACAAGCTTTTGTTTGGATCAACACGGGCCTTTACTCAAATTCCACAGGTCAGGGCCATACTAACAATGACTTTTAACATTTCATATTTGGTCCATATCCACTGGATTCCAGAGATGGGCTTGGTTTTTCAATATAAAACCGTTAAAACCAAATCAAAAATAAAAAGCATCTATCCTCATTTCAAAACAGCTTTACATTAATTTTTTTCTAATCTATGTTCCTACCTCGGGGAGCTCTTCTTTTCTATCACTTTCCCCCACTTATCTCACCAAGTCTCTGGCAAGCTACCGAACTAATAAGTGAAGAGCATCTCAAAGCTTGGAAATAGGAGAGCCAAAGCAGCAACGAGAAACAGTCCTTCCAAAGCTCTTTAACAAAGTAGAACATTCTGAATTTATGTTGTTTTCTAAAAACTGTATTAATTGTTGATCAGAAATCAAATGTGTCGAACGTGAAAGCAAATGAAAAGCAGAAGAGAATAAGAAATCTGAAACCGTTAAAATACAGATACACAGTGATATATCCTAAAAAAACAAATAAAAAAGTAAAAAATAAACTGCAGTAAAATTAAGTAGAAAGTAATCATTTTAAAAGTCTATCAAAATGTCTATGATGTAGGGCTTCTCATTATAGTACAACAGAAGCTAAGTACATTACTCAACCCCGAACCAGAAACAGTTAATATAAACAGCTAACACGAATGCAGTATTTGTGCCACTAACGTATGCAATGTAACTACAGACCAATAAGAGGAAATGTAAGGCTTGCATCAGCACCATTAATATGCATGTCGGCCAGAGGAAGAATAAATCAAAATTATTAGCGCACAACAGATGGCCCGAGAGTGAGCCAAGGTTTACATTTCACTAGAGGAAAATTCTGACACTACGTCCAAACTTGATAAATGCTGCCAAGGTCACCAGAGGAAAGATTAGCTTGAAATCCTAATAAGTACAAACTCATTTTGCTTTAAGATATGGTTCTCATATCAAACTCGGTGGGAGTCTCCAAACCTGTCCAAACCTGACCTCCCCTTTTATGCACAAAAAAATGTGTAAGGTCAGACCAAATAAAATTGTCTTTTTTTTTTTTTTGTGGTTCACATATCAGTAATTTCATATATATGCCTCTCTCTTTTTTTTTTTTTAAAGATTTTTTATTTATTTATTTGACAGAGACAGAGAGATCACAAGTAGGCAGAGAGGCAGGCAGAGAGAGGAGGAAGCAGGCTCCCTGCTGAGCAGAGAGCCCCATGCGGGCCTCGATCCCAGGACCCTGAGATCATGACCTGAGCCAAAGGCAGAGGCTTTAACCCACTGAGCCACGCAGGCGCCCTATGACTCTCTTTTTAAAAAAAATTTTTAAAAATAAACTTTATACCCAACATGAGGCTCAAACGTAGAACCCCTAAATCAAGAGTTGCATGCTCTACTGAGCCAGCCAAGTACCCTGTTTCTGCATCTCTCTTTAAGATTTTACTTATTTATTTCAGAGAGAGAGAGAGAGAGAGAGAGAGAGAGCGTGCGCATGTGCAAGCGGGATGAGGGCCCAAGGGAGAGGCAGACTCCCCACTAGCGGGGAGCCAGCAGGCTAATCCCAGCACCCTGAGATCATGACCCGAGTCAAAGTCAGCTCCTTAACCGACCAAACCACCCAGGCAACCCCTGCCTCTCTTTGTTAAAAGCAGAATTAATTTAGAGTTTCTTGGTCAACATACTTTCTTGTAAATACTTTCTCAAGGATATGATAGAAGCTTCGAAATCATTCTTCCCTCTTAATGAGAGTTTGCAGGAAAAGTGTTTCTAAACCAGGTCAGGACTGTTTTTCCTCGAGAAAGCTCTTTGACAAAACGCCGGTTATATGCTTTGAACAGGGATCAGGCCAGCAAGTCTTTGACCCTGTACTTCATATTACTCCATTCAATAACTCAAGCTAATCAAGTTCAAAGCTCTGTAGCTCTAATACAGACTTTTTCAAGAGTTGGACAGTGTGTGATTTAGGGAAATCAATTAGGAACCCTGAAACTTGTTCTCAATCATCATTTGTTGAGTGCCAACAGTGTGGTAATCCAAAAAAATGTCTTAAGGAAAAAGATCAAACACTAAATGCATGAAGAGTTTAACGACAGGAGTTTGTCAGACATAATGTTTACAAGATGATTCGTTTTAGGAAATCCACTTTACTTGGGACTACTGGAAGGCAGAGAGTCTCCTGAAGACTGAACTGCATCCCTCGGACGGGTCCCCACGGCAGCCGCGCAGAGCGGCCCGGAGAAGGCCGATGAGTGCTCTCAGAAAAGAGATTATTAGGAAATACTTCAAAGGAGACGTTAAATACAGATAGCTAAGAAAATTACTTTACTTTTTGTTGTAAAAATTGGGGAAAATGCTGGCTTGAGACAAAAATTAATTTTTTAAAGTTCTAGACAGAAACTACAAAAATGGTATGGCATGTGTAACAGTCTCACGCTGGGTGTGTGTGTGTGTGTGTGTGCGTGTGTGTGCGCGTGCGTGTGTGAGTGAGATTATCAGAGCAGCAGGGGAAGGGAGCGCAGGAGGGTACTATTCTAGCTGACCCCTTCGTATCAATCAATGGTGCTACAACTTTTTTTTGGGGGGAGAGGCATTCTACTTATATTTCTGAAGTGATCTTTCCTGCATGATTCTGTGTCTGAATATTCCTCCAGTCTCCACTGAAGATCTCGATCTTCCCTCCAGAGTAATTTTGATCTTGGTTTCACTCAAACAAACAGGAAGGACAATAAAACATCCCGATTTAGGAAAGACTGGTCTTGACAAGGCAAACCACCAAGGGCGGGGGAGGGGGACCAAAAAACCTCTCTTAAAGTTCCTTTTAAAGTCCTTATAAATTTAACTGTAATCTGCAGTAATCTGATTTTTCTACTTTAGTGGACAGATTTTCTCTTGAGATCTTGGGTCATCAGCAAGACAGCCAGACCGGACGCCTGGTCCGCACTGGAAGCTGAGATTTATTGCCCGCTACAGTCCTCGTTAAGTCCGCTACCGCAGACTTGTTCCCCAGAGTTCAGAAGAGTTCTCTCTTCATAGCACACAAGGTATACTTTTCGGAAGAACAGCAAGTTCTCAGCCTCCACTCAGTTTTAAAGTGTCTGTTTGACATACGATGCGCTTGTGGGGAAGGAAGGAAAATTCTCTTTTCACCGTTTGGTCAAGTATTGTTTAAGAAAGGATTTTAACTAAATTTCAGGTAGGCTGGATTACAGTATTGATTGTAAGTTCTGTAATAATCAGGTACCCTTTAGAGAGCATTTAATCTTATGGCCAAAGGGAGCCAAGCTCAGAAGTGAACTGGTAGGAAGTCCTTCCGAAACTGAAGTTCTTAACCAGGGATCCGTATCAGAGCCATCTATAGGACTTCATAAACACCCAGGTTCTTCACGCCCAAAAAAAATTCTAATAAGGTAAGTCTGAGGTGGGCCCAAATTTGTCAGGGACCCCTGGCAATTCTGAGGGGGACGGCCTGAGGATGAACTAGCCAGCAAGGCACAGACAGAGCCTACAAGGAGCCTGGGCTCCGGAGCTAGACTGCCTGGGTTCGAATTCTGCCTCTGACGCCCCAATTTCTAGCTGTAGGATCCAGAGCAGGTTCCTTGATCTCTCTGTGCCCTGGTTTTCTCGTGAGTAAAACAAGGGCAGTAACCATACATAGTGTGTTGATTGTTTATAAAGATTAAACAAGATAATACCTTAAAGCATGCCCCCCACCCACTTTTTTAAGGTATGAGTTATCAGCAGGAAGAAGAGTCTGGAAGTTGGAACAATGAGTGACTGGCAAGTAAAAAGCACTATTTAAGTATTCAATAATTAAAAAAAAAAAAAAAAAAAAAAAAAA